>OMLB01028502.1:63826-74481 GCA_900302555.1 Myripristis jacobus | reverse complement strand
CGCTTTGTCTATTTTTTGACTTTTCCTCTCCACTTTAACATCCCGAAGGCCAAGGAGAATGAGGATGCACAACACAACTTCTGTTACGGGCGCCAAACATGGCATTTGAGACACGTCGACACAAAGGCGGGCGAGCAAACAATAATTAACGAGACAAAACTTTGCTGTTTTGTTGACAAGAAAGGGAGTAGATGAAAGGGCAGAGGGAAACATCTGGAGCGTCTGATGAGCGCCTTTCAAGTGGGACAGGAGATGCTGAGATGAAAACTCTTTTGCCTTCCAGGCATACTAACAAATGCTTTAAAAACAAGAAGACATCTCTGAGAAACCCATTTCGGAGGACTGTGGGATGCTGTTTTAGCGGGGCCCCCTTGCTGCATGCAACAGTGGAAGGTTTTCACCAGCACACAATCAAAGAGAATTTGTGAGTGCAGCTTTGGAACAATCTGCGTCTATATTTAGAGAAGGGAGCGCGTCCATGGGTACAGGCAGTAATCAGATAATTAGGAAAGCAAATTAAAATAGACAGATACAGTGTGCTTGCCGGAGGCCGTGTTTGGATTCCGCCCTTTTCCCTTCCTCCGTTTCTCACTCTTTTTAACCCTGCTCCCGTGTCCCGCCGCACCTTCAGCTACATCAGTGCAATCAATACCGAGGTGTGTTTTCACAGCACATCTTCACCTCGACAGATTAATGGATCTGTGTCTGTGTGTCCTGGACTTTGGGTGAGCTAGCTAAAATGATTCGCTGTTTTCCATTTATGGTATACATGTCAGTGTCCAATGACTGCGCCCCGGGCATTATTTTCTCTAAGGTCCATCAAAGCCATGGGGTGAGAACTTGCAATTTATAGCTTCGGGCTGGGCATAAAGGATTTGCTGTATGGCATATTCTCCCTCCTAGCTCTGTACTCGGTGGAGCAGACCTAGGGCACTTTATCAGTGTCCATCATGAGATGTCCATCATGATGACGGCTCCCACAGCATCCCTTTGATACCTCCCTGGCAACAGCTTTCTTTTACTGTCTGCATCACTCATGGAGTCTTTGTGCCAAGAGATAGTCGACTTTGTAAGTCCCTTTGCTGTGGATCCTGTGTCAGCGGTAACGCCTTATAAACAGGGGTTGAAATAACTTGCTGTAGAGGAAGAATCTGCCTTTACTTTATCGGTGCACTTTTTTTGTAATCTCCAAATTTCCAATTAACAGAACCTAGTTTGAACTTTATACTGTCCTGTTTCAATTTGCATGGGGAAAAAAAATCTGACGTTATTGCATCTCAGCAGCTTTTACTGTGAGTACATTTTAAACGAGCTGCTATTTAGATTTTTTATAGTACTGCTTCTACGTATGTAAACTATCAGCAAATGCGCAAGCTGCAGCAATATTATTTTACCCTGATTCACTCTCCAGCCATTGTTTTTCTGCACGTCGCCTGTGTAGCTTGACTGCTTTTCAACCAGTGTTTACAGCAGCTCAGCCAGCAAATGCTACTGACAAAGACAAGACAGCCTTAACATTGTGGAAGCGTTCCTGCTATTTTTTTGTGTCTGTCATTCCCGCCGCCACCCTGCAGAGTTAATTACGGGCCGGGCCGTAGACAAGTATGCCCTACACTGACTACAGGGTTAAGACGGGAGTAGTGGGAATAATAAGCTTGTGCGAGGCATTGCAAAGGGCTTCTGTTTTTATTAGCGCTGAAGTCGTCGAACACAGTACTTTTCTTGATAGACAACACCATAATGTAACAAGTAACTTTTAATGACAGTAATGTAACAAGTGGCTTTTAAGTAACATTCTCCAGCTCTGTTTGAAGGCACATGCATGCCACTATAGCCTCACAGTGAATCCCAGACTTTTCTCCCCTGTCTCCAGTGTGTCTCTCTGCTTCCTCACCAACTGAATAGGAAATGGAAAGCATAATTTAAAAAATACAAATAATGATAAAAAAAAAAAAAACCCTATCTATGTGTGTGTCGATTTTCATTACTAACAATGTTTTTTATGGTCTGGTAAAGTCCAAATATATAGCAGCTTCCAAGTAGTTCATTTCTCTTTGTTCTTCAGTGCAACATCCCATCACTCTGTCTATATGTGGCATATAATCGACAGATAAATAAGACTATATGGCAAATTCAAATACCACAGAACTCTTGTTTATCTCAGAGACAAGTTGGCCAATGGTTTGAAAGAACAGACTAGGCTAAGAACAAAACAAAACTGGCTGTTATAGTTGTATGTTCATTTTTAATGTTTTTTTTCCCCCATACATCACAGTGTTGGTTGGCTGGTGTGTCGGTCTGCCAGCAGGAGAGACTGTCCTCTGGCAAAAAAACAACCCCACAGGTCGTTTGTACAGCAGCTCATTATAACCCGAGTTCAAATCCAAGCTAATATTGGCGAATGTTAGCTAATGTTTTGTAACCTTAACCCTTTCCTTTTCCTAACTTAACCTAACAATAAGCTTTTCTTATGGTCCTTTGGGTCATATTAGAGAGGACTTGTTGCTCAGCGATGTGGTCCACAGTGGCATATCTCAAAATCTATTTGATCACCAGGAAATTTAGTGGTTTACTCTCCCTCTAGCACCGCCAGTAGGCCCAGAGCACCTGCATTCAAAATAACACACTTGTAAAATCTAAAAAAAATCTAAAATCTAAACTATATGTTGATTTTCTTTGTGTTAGATGAACACGGTAGTACCTCAGGAGTAACAAGTGCTGCATTAACCAGGGATTTGACCCTTATACTACATTGCCTCCTTACTACTGGTTTCTCATCGTATCGCTGGTCTAGAAATACCACTTTATTTAACTGTAACTCTAATTGTACCTCACTGTTAATATGACTTGCTTGTATTTAAATGTTTCATAGCCCACTCTGCTGCTATGCAATTATGCCTCAGTAGTAACTACCACAACCATTAAATCACCCAGAAGTGACATCCAATCACTGTAATATTCTTTTATCCACATTTAGTGTCAAAAAAGTGTCATTTGTTTATTCACAAGTAAATAACACCTTAAAACATGCTTGTCAGTGCCATGTGAAGAAATCGTGCAGCGCAATGAGGTAGATTTGCGTATCAGCTCAGTAAGCCGCTAAACCGGTTAGACAGGGTTCATATCTGTTTTGTGAGGTTAAGAAATGAAGTAGTGGAATGGAAAATACCTCAAGAGGGTTTAATAATCAGTTTGACGGCAACTTAACACATCAAACAGTTTCCTTAATTAGTCACCTAAGATTGAAGTGGTAGTAGCCAAAATGTCAAAGAAGTGGTTTAGTGACTAGCAGGACGGAGATTCAGTACTTCTGTCCACCTGGGACAGTCTACCAAGGGTGTTTTTTTCACCGCTCCTTAACCGCTACTGCCAAGGTGCCACTGGGCAAGGCGCTTAGCACTTTACTGTTGCAGTGAATTGGTTCAGTGACCTACACTACAGGACCGTGATTGCACTTGCCGTAAAAATGTGTGTTAACCTTACAAAGGCATTGCAGTGTGGTGCATATGCATACCCTTTAAAACCTTTCCCAGTAAAAATAAATGTAAAACAGGGGGAAAAGGAGATCAACGAGGCCCCTATTCTGCTATTTGCCCCCTCCTTTTACTGCACATACAGCGTGTACAGTATGTGCATCATAAAAGTGTACTCTATTTACCGTTTCTGTGTTGACATTTGAGAGTTGACCTTTGAAATCAAACAGCCGTGTAGGCAGGGACCAGGGATGGCATTAATGAGGGAATTTGGTGCACAGTGTCGATTTAAAAGTCCATTAACTTTGCAGAGCTCTCTGCATACCAACACTGCTCTGTGTTTTTCCCCAGTCTACCACAGCTAATTGCCATTCTGGGTAGGGACGGCTATAAAAGTTCCCGTTAGCCATGCACAGAGGTTCCTAGGTGCACCTCATGGCGTATGAGACAATATAAGCCTTTCTCCAAATAAATAAGATAAAGGGGGAAAACGGGTCTACAGGGGCGACTGATTCTGCATGCCGAGCGGAATAGTCAGTAACAGATGTTATCAAGAAGTAAATTCCTGATCCCCTCCGTGCAATTTCCCTGTTTTGTCTCTTGAAATCGCGACAAATCATCAGCAGAGGGGGATGAGGCGGTGACAGAGAGAAATAAATCCACAAACAAAAATAATGATGGAGGCGATAAAATACCTTCGCTGCTGTTAGCTGTAGGAGAAAGTTTGGATGGTTTACTTGTGAGTTTTTGCTGAGAGCATAATAGATAACGACGGGAGGGAGCTGTGGCTGTGAGATTTTGGCGTAGCTTGTGTCTGGAATCGCAGGACACACACATGTAGGGATGGATGCACATACTGTGTGGAGCGGACACTAATCCACATGTAACCCCCTTTTTTCTCTCTTACTGCTGTCCTTCCTTCTCACCCCTGATAGTAGCATTGGTGATGCTGTATTAACCTGTGCAAAAGTGCTGTACATAACACAGTCATTTTCTGTAAGTAGTTAATGAAAATCTTTCCAGCAGACAATGTACTCACTAAGGTTAGAAATACATGCTCTAATCAGAACATTATGTGAAAACATGATGTACAATCCGAGAGATATGTCAACATTGCTGCTCACTCACCACATTCGACATAGTGTCTTACCTACTAGGTTAATAGGTTAATATGAAAAGATGCATTTTGCACATATAGCACCCTGACTGAATAATAAACAGCGCAATCAATAGTGAAATGTTGACTTTTTTTTTTTTTTTTTTTCCACTGCGGGGGGTCCTAACAAAGCAGCAATGGCTGTATCATCACCGCTGTGTTTTGTACCTGATTTTAGGGTTGTTATTTGGATAATACTTGCAAAGTTGCATCCAGTTGATTCACAGTGCTGTGTCCTCATTTGTCAAGTGATTAATGTAACTGAATAGTAACAGTAGTTTTCAATGTATCACAAATTTGTTTGCCTGCTGTCTTTATTGTACCCCCAAAGCAAACAGATCTAAAGTGGGCAAATAAAATAAAATAAAATAAAAAACAAAACAAAAAAAGCTCTCATGGCTAAACTTAATCTAGGGACACAAAACTCCCCCTCTGATAAAACAGTAATAGCTCTGTGTGATGCTCAAGCCGCTGCTCAGAACATAGAAATGACAAACCACAAACAATTGGAGTTAAAAAATAAAAACTACAAGGATTTTGTTGTTGATTTTTTTTTTTTTTTTTAAACACTGGCATAAAAGTCACTTCCCACTCCAATTATCCCACTTCACTAACCAGGAACAGTCTCAGTGAAACAAGAGGATTTTCCATCATTTCAACCAGGAAAAGACCACATGAAGTATTTTGCTACTCAAGTCAGTTGAGTTTAATCTTCTTTAATGGAATGAAGAACGAATGTTAGATGAACAGCGCTGCCAAAGTACCGCAGTTAACTAATACTACTTCTACTTCTAGTGCTGCTACTATTACCAATAATAATAAGAAAAAAAGAGGAGAATAGTTGTATGGCTGTGTGTGTTTGTGTGTGTGTGTGTTAGTGAAGGATCTGTTTTTTGTATATTCACTGCACAGGAGCTTCCATTTCTATGTGCATAGAGTTTCTCTACAAAGGAAAAGCAATAAAAACAGTAATTAAAATGACATAACCAGTTAGCATAACATATAAAATGGGGCTGGGTATTTAAACAATAACAGTAATCAACACAATATTTTTTTCCACAATATACCTATAAAAAATGATCCACAGAATGCCAATAGGTTTCAAAATAATTATATTTCATGACTGACAGACAAACAGCTTATTGAGTTGTGGGAACCAGTAAAGATCCAGTTGCATGCGCAGTGAGCCTTCTGGTTTCTTCACATTTAACACAGAATCAAAAAGTAGCCTCCAAATGCGACATAATAATTGAAATAATTTTTTGTTATGGACAAATATGATCAATTTTGTTGTGATGACATGTATGGCTGTATCGCACAGACCTAATATAAATCATTAAGTGAATTTGTCCCTCAGATTGTAACAGTGTGAAAGCGTTATGTCTGCTGCGGGTCCCTCCGCTGGTACAATCTGTTGTTTTTCACTCTCATTCATTTGGAAGGGGCTTGGGATTAATGAGTCAAATTAATTACCCTGTTTAGGTCGCTCCCTGCTTTAATACCCAAAGTCATGTCAGGTCATTTCATTGGTATCATTTATTGGCTTTTGGGCAAGAGCATCGCAATCAAAACGCCACACACAAAAACATACGCAATTCAAAAACACAGCAGCCAATAAAAGCCAATAAAAAAAGACCAGACTGGAAAAAACGGTCTGCCTGGTAGAGTTTTACGTGTCTGGGACATAATCAAGCATTTATCCCCTAATGGTTTAAAATATATACCTCACTCAGGGAGTCTTGAAGGGCTTTCAGTGACTCCTCAGCAAAATGGTCAATTTCTCTGTAATTCCATTCACTAGAAATTGTTCTGATACATATTAAAAAAAAGTGAGTAATTATGTCAACTTGTTTTAATCGCAGCATTTTTATAGGATCGTGTTCAAGTTTGACATCTAAACAATTTAATGCTTAACAACAACGAAAACAAAAAAAAAAAACATTTTATCTTTTTGTATCAGCCAAAATCATTTCAAATTGCGGTCTTCATCTTAATGAAAGTCAGCTTTCAAAAATCCTGACCTTGGTAATTACTAATGGGGAGGTTAGACAGCACAGCTAAAAAAAAAAAAAAAAGCTTAAAAGCTGGAGGTGCTGGAAAAGTTGTCAAAGTGCACAGTTACTTTTTTATTAGCTGGAATGGATAGTTAGTGTAGAGATTTCTGCGTTGTGTGGTTGTTAGTGTGTTTGGCTCGTGTTGGGTGGAGGCTACCCACTAACGTTAGCAGAGAGATGTGAGCAGGGCCGGCTGCTGTCCGTGGTGCTGAAAACTGTGGGACAGGACTGAGTGTGCATGTGCTTTCTCCACCTCCTCAAGTGCTTATTGTTTGTGTGTGTGCGTGTATGTGAGTATGTGTGTGTTTATACTCATCTAAGTCTCTTCCAGATCCTGCTGTCTTTGTGTTTGCCCTGAGGGCTCCCCTTCATTCTGCCTTCACTGAGGGGAAGCCATGTGTAAAGATGCAGCTCACCCCATTCCCACAACAAAACACACAACACAAAACGCAGACACTGGATGCCACGCCATGCACTCAGCTCTGTTACATGTCAAACAGTGCCACAATAATGAAAGCCTTCAAAGCAAACTCCAATAAAGATATGTCACGCAGAGTTTTTAGCAGTTCACCACTGTCAGGTGAGAACCTTGTAACTCTGATTTTGGTGATTTTCCCTTTTTTTCCTCGTGTTGAAAGATGATACAGTCCTTTACGGGATGCTCAAATCCCATCCCTGTGAGTTATGGAAGTCTTCAAAAACCCTTGTGTAATTAAAAAAAAATGCTTTTCACTCCTAAAAATCCAGCATTTTTTTCTTTTAATTCCTGAAAAGCTGACATTTCATCAGACAACAGCAGCAGCATATTGCTCACACCAGCTAACTTTCACTCTACATTTGCTGAAGCTTGCGGGTATCTTTTTCAGCAGCAGCAGATGTTTGTGAATCCACATGGATTTCTCAATGGCCTACCCTGCTCACATTATTGCGATAAAATAAGCAAATTCAATCATCCAATCCCAAAGGCGATGCAGTACCCCTTGTGTTTTTTGGAACTGATAGTAATCACAAGGGATAATAGAGACCTACAGGAGACTTTTGCTGGAAGCAAGCAGCGGAGAGGATGTGGGACATAAAGAAAACAGCATCCAAAAAGGACCGAGATGATCAACACAGGCCCACCATGAAGACTGAGAATGCTTTATAGCCTCAAACGTCTGTTGATCTCAGCCAGCTCTGTAGCAGTGAAATGGCTGCATTTTGGTCTTTCTTTTCCCCACATTGAGTTTGGTCTTACCCACGCTAAAACCTCTTCCTCCATTTCCCTCAGTGTGAAACACTGACATTGACAAGAGTGAGAAGTAATTAGGTTATTAGGAAGAGTTTTTGATAGTGTTGTTTCTTCCTTCCGAGCCCATCTGCTGCCATGGGTATTTCCTTCAGTGAATTAAGCCTTTTAAACCAAAATGAGCAGTGAATTAACATCTCTTACAACAAAATACAGGATACAGCATGCATCCTTAGGCCCATTACATAGCCTGTGCAAAGTTGCATGCAGTTGATTCACAGTGCTGTGCATGTGTTTTCAGGTAGGGACTCTAAAGAACAACTATCAACAAAGAAGAAGTCATTATGATGATTCTTGTTTAAACACATAGCAGTGTTGGCAGACTTTGTAGAGAATCTGGCAGAATTCATACATACAGTCCTCTTTGAAAAACTCTGGTAGCCGTGTCTGTGTGCATGCATGTACTGGGTAAACAAATAGCTTGCTTAGGTCAAGAGCTCGGGTTTGTGTATGCATGCCTTGTGTAGAGCAGGTAACAGGCCTTTCACCAATTAGACCAGTTTAAAATTGAACAATATTGTATGAGTTCCAACAAGTACGGCACCTGATTGTGTGTGTGTTCAAATGAGTGTGTGCTTAGGTGTGTGAGAATGTCCTACCATGTTTTCCCTGACTACACCCGACAGCGCCTTCATCTATAAAATATTGAAAATGCTCATTTAGCCCATTTATACATTCGACTTACTGCGCCAGGCTATGCTCTTTCATCGGTTTCCATCACATGCTGTAATTTGGGCATCACGCTGTCTGGGGGGATTGGATCCACAGAATGCTGTGCAGGTTGACACATGGAAAGCGAGGGGGGTATTCAGAGAGAAATGATAAGAAGTTAAGAAGTAAGGTGCAGCTGCAGGGGGAGAAGCACAGAGAGAGTGAGGAAGGAGAGAGTGAGAAAGCACCAGAGTAATGGGGCAAACCTGCCGATAACTGATTGAAACACGGTAAGGCCTCCGCTGTCATCGAGAGCCAATTTAAACCCCACACATCCATTAATCCCATTGCTGTGATAACCGAACCATAGCCCCCCTCCCTCCCACTGCCTCTCCCGCATGTCTCCCCTTCTTTCTCTCTCACTTTCTCTCTGTTTCCCTATTGACAGATGAGCTGCGACACACAGCGAGTCAAGAGGGCCCTGATAACGAGGCCTTCATATCAAGTTGCTTAGCTATTGAGATGCAGAGAGGTATCAAGATCTCCGGCACTCCTGTTGGAGTTTGTCATTGTCTTAGATTCATGGCGCGATGCGTAGAGGAGGGCAGTGGAGGGACAAGAGGGAGGTACGTGAAGGAGGGAAGGAGCAAGGGAGGGGGGAGGCGGCTGGGAGAGGAGGGATACTTAAGACAAAACAAAGCAACTTGAGTGGTGCTGAGACAGCATTTCAGAGCTCAAGAGATGATCCTTGAGCAGCACAAAAAAAAATGTTGAGGGCTTTTACAAAGTCTTGTCTCTGTCTCAGGTAAAGAGACACAGTGTTTTATGTGTGCCTTCAGAGGGGCGGGTGGGTGGCAAGACAGGGTAGGGGATAAATATCATATTCAGTCGTAAAATGAAAAATCTGTGGCTTGAATTAAATATTCATGGATTCTAGGGGGGAACAGTAAGACACACACACAGAAAAGAAAGAGAGCGAGAGGACTGGGGGAAGAGGAGAATCTCTTGACAATAATGCAGGAAACCTGCTCCATTTGTCATCCATTGCAATGGAAATGATTTTTTCTCCCAGCGAACGCAACTGACCTTTGTTTTACATGTCCCCTAACTCCATGTCAGAACATTGATCAATGTCTTAAACGGTGAACCAGGGGTGCTGGGCTGAAATGGAGACATTTAAAGTGTAAAACTGGTTAGTGCACATTTGTGAAAGTGTAGACTAAATGTACTACAGAAATCTCCATTTGAACAAGTCAATTAGTCTCATATTCAATGTCAAAATCTTTTTCTTCAAAGAAGTGGAAAAAAAAATCTGCCAATGGGATGAGATAATCCTACTTGTTTCCATCGCAGCTTCACCTGACTTTTTCCAGGAACAAATACAAATATGTTGAAACAAGGCGGATCATCTTACTAGTATTAAGAAAATGACACTTGATTTGAGGAAATTCGGGAAACAAGCTGATTAGCACTGGAAACAAGTGAGATCTCCTCCTTTTCGCTTGTTTGAAGGAAAACAAAACTTTAACACTGAATATGAGACCAAATGATGTAAGATGGGGATTTTCTTTGCAGTGCGGCGGCAGATGCTGCACATCATGAGTTATTAGGTGGCTCCCATAAAAACCAGGTCTCCGCCACAGCTGCTGCCATGGTGGAGCACCCCAAGAAAAAGCGTAGATCATTCGGAAATGCGTTGTTGAAGTAATGGCAGCTTTGTTCCTCGAGAAGACACACTTAACAGGGATTAGCTGTGCGCCGACAGGATCCTCCTCCTCTAACCCTTTGATGCTTAATGATGGGCGGGCCTTTGGATTGATCTGGCTCTGTGTGGGCCAGATGAAAGGCGAGTTTTAGACAGGGATCTGCTGTCTTCCTCTGGAGGCCCCTCCTCCCTCTCCCCCCCACCCATCCATCCACATCTGCACTGTGGATCTACCTTTCACTGTTGATGTACGAATGGTGCACTCACGTTTGTCCTCTCCCAGGCCCCTCGCTTCACTCCTTTACCTCATCCATCACCCGCTCACATG
>OMLB01028502.1:41332-54831 GCA_900302555.1 Myripristis jacobus | reverse complement strand
GGCACAGCCGACTCTGTGTTTCCCTTGTTCTCTCCAGTCATTCGGAACATGAAGCCCTCACTGGTGTTCCATGTGACTTTGCCCCAGCGGCTGTAGGTGTAGGTGTTCACCACCGGCAGCTTCTCGCCACTGAAGGAATTCCCAGGACAGGGCAGCTCGGATTCCCTGTAGGTTTGCCTCTTCTCTGGCCTTGATTCCTGTAATGAAACCTAGCGCATGAACATCTCCGGGGGACGAGAGGTGAACGACATGTTAAAAGCTTCATACTGCTATTATTTGTTACTGATATTTTGATTGATATGTTATTTCAAGCCCACGTGAATCAACAAATCCACATTTTTGAAATACGTGGCACTCCCCGTGGTCTGGAGCTGCTCTCATTCTCTGCGCCAGATGCCTGATTGGCCGGTCTGCAAAAATGATGCTAGCAAAATTTGATGATTTCTTCTGTTCTCAAGAAACGTTACGGCATCGATAAATTAAAAGACAAACAGTTTTGCCAGTCTAAAAGCTGGTGTTGTAGTGGTGATGCCTGTTGCAATCGGTTAAAGTTGATCAATGGTCTTAGCCCGCAAGGACAAGCACTGACTTCAGTTAATCATCTCTGATAGAGACAAGGCCAGACCCCAGTTGAATTCATGGAGTCTGGAATCCAGGCTTTGTGTATCTTAATTTCAATTTTTCCAAAAAAAATCAATTAAAATAATAATGATGTTGGTTTTTGTCTCTACCAAACAGACATGTTTTCTGAGTTCTGGAGAGTACAATTTGCAGGCCAGGGCATCTCTGTAGCACAGCACCCTGGTATTTTTATCTTTTTCAAAAAATTGCAGCTCATTCAATGGAGATATTACACCCGTCCACATTGCGAGTTTGATAATGTTTAGATTAATTGTTCAACCGTACTAAGGACTAAAACCAAAAGTCATTTTTGGAGAGTAGGATGGCCACTTGATCAGGCACATTGTCCAGTAACAGAGAGTCCATGGTCCAGGGTCCAGTCCAGGGTTTGAGCCGTGCAAAAGCCTTGTGTTTTGTCAAAGTATCATTGAGCAGCACAGTGAACCCCTAACTTCTCATTCTTGTCTGTGCATGAGCACATGAGCAGCAACATACGTCAAATACAAATTAATTTTCTGGGGACATGTAACAGAAGTCCAGTCAATGATACATCACACTTAACAAACCAAAGGCTGACAGCTGCAGCGAGGTAGGACACCACTCACGCAACCGGTAATTAAAAAGAGTGAATGATTGCAAAAAGCACAGGTATAAAAATGTAGTGCCAAGGGCATCCAGCTGGCTTTTCTGAGACGTTTTGTTGTCCCAATCCGCTCGTTTGTGTCTCTCTCCAGTGATGGAGCCGCAGGAATGAAACGCCCCAAGGCTAAAGCAAGGTCTGGCATAAGATTGAGGAGACTCACTCTCTTAATTGTAATTAACTGTCATTGTGGTTTTTTCCTCCTCACTCTTTAGAAAATGAAAACGCTTGAAAAGGCACATGCTTCTTAATCTTCCACACCTGCTGCCAGGTGTGCTTGCTGAGGGGCTTAGGTAACGAATGTCTTTTTTTTTTATTACCTTAGGATCTCATTTTGCACTGGAGAACGGAATTGTTAAAATTTCAGTCTCAGGCAGTGTTTCCATGCTGTACTACAAGCTGTGAGCCCACTTGAGTTTCTTTCATAACTCAGCTTTGTTCTTCTGTCATTCCTGTTGTTTCTCAGTAGATGTGGTACGCTGCCATGGCCTAAGCTCAGGCAAGGGTTGAGACTTTCTTTACGTACATTACATTACAGTATTTTGAGAACAAAATTACAGGATTAATTTACATTTCATATTCAATCTAACATTTAAAATTCAAATGGCATTTTGTTTTGTTTACATTTATGCATTGCGCTCCCCTGTTTTATATAATGTCAGACAAGGTTTTATGGAAATGATATTTTCAAGCAAGTACTGTTTTCATATGCTGAAAAGGTTGAGAACCACAGCTGTGCTGCAAAACACAAGCGTACCTGTACCCAGCTGTCATCTATAATCAGACTCCACAGTCGCATGTAAAAATACTGAATCTAATAGTCTGACAGTCTTTCAGTCTTTGGCATCTCTTTTTGTGTTACAGACAGGCAGTGTAGGAGGCGGATGGACACCCATGCTGCTTTGCAACCTGAGCAGGATTTCCATCTGACCGCACACGTTAACCCTGGATTACTAGACATAACATCTTCTTGGTCAGGATAAGATTTTCTAGACACGCCACACAGTGTCCCAGTAATCCATACTGATGCAGCAGAGTAAGGGCAGTCATGTTTTGGCAAGTGAAATTTGGTATGTAGGGGCTTCAGTCAGCTTATGGTTTGTTGCAAATGAAATCAAATAGACATGTTCTCTATGACAGGCTTCATTCATTACATAGAGCAGTCTTTTATACATCTGGGTTTGCAGTTAATCTTTTTCTTACAGTCACGGGGGAACGCCCAATTCCATCAAGTGCTTGAGCTGGGCACATTGTCCCTAATTGCCAAGTTGTGCAAAAAAAAAAAAGTTCAATTTGATAACCACCTCTTTATAGCTTAAGACATTTCAGTGTTTCTTAATGTGATTATCTTGGTCCTCTGCCGTGTGAAATCCGACATGTATCTGATCTTCTTGGCGTGATAGTAAATCTATTGTCGTCACAGGCCATTTGTCTGAAAAGTCAAACTTGTTTCTGAAAAGAGCAAAAAAAAAAAAAAAAAAAAAAAAAACAGACGAAAAAAAACCTTGTTTCATGTCCACTTCCAAAAGCATTCCAAGTAAATATAGATGGTGGCAGCTGAGAAAATAAAGCGCAGTGTGAACACAGTCTCAGTCTATTTTTGCAATTTAGTTGTTAAAAAAACATACCGAGATATGAACAGTTGTACAACAAAATAGATTTTTATTTAAAGATTATATTTTGGGCTTTTCTGCTTTATTGGACAGTCACAGTAGAGAGAGACAGGAAAGACAAGGCAGAGAGAGGGGATTACATGCAGTAAAGGGTCTGGGCTGGATTTGAACGCAGGAAGCCTTAACATTAGTATTACATGGTATGCCTTCTACTCGGTCAGCCACCAGGGCACCCCAAAAATTGATTTTTATCTTCCCAACCTTTGACCTTAATGTGTTCATGTGTCTTCACCATTGCATCTCTCTCTTAAACGTAGTGTCTCTCATGTATCTCCCATTCAGCGATGATACTGTCAGAAATAGTAGAGCAGGCTTACATATCCAACTTGCACTTACATGTTCCTCTGTATCTTCTGTAGTATGTTTAACGTACTGAATCAAAGCCATTACAAGCATTAATGTGGGGTTCTCCTACTTGCATTCTGCTCATTCCTCCAGGATCTCCTAGGAACATGTGTCCTCATCTATGGCTGCCATTTTGCTGTGCAATCCACCATTACCCTGTTGCCAACTGGCAGTACTCAGTTGTACCAAACGGGTACTATCTGTGTAAACAGTTACTTTGGCTCCCCGGACGTAGTCTTGCAAGCACAGAGATCCAACTTTAAGAAGCTCACTCTTGGCCATCCAGTATCTGTCAGAGAACCACACTGAAACTGAGCAACTGGCATTAGACTACAGTCTACATGGTTTCTCAAAACCTGTACAAGCACTCACTAACTTCATGTTCAAACTCTCAAAAGCCTCAAGGTTTTTGCATTTCCATTACACTGACCGTTGTTTGAGTTTAACTGCTTTGTACCATATAGAAATGGTGTATTCATTTCTATATGGCTGTAATATTTGCTGTAGAAGGTATGAGATGTCTGAAGTAGACCACAAAGCCATGGAACGAATGGCATACCTTGGGTGGTATGGCTGTCCAGATCAGCCTTTACCTTTGGCTACTTACTGACCAACCGGCCAAGACAGTGCAAATCTTGTCTTGAAGAGCATTTTTTCTTGCATTGCAGCTGCAATATGTGCAATATTCATCGAGTCAAGGCAGGTTCAGTGTGGCTTAGATGATTCTCAAAACGTAGGGACAGCATCAAGATAAATCAGAGAGAATCATTTACCTGTGATCTGAGACAGCACTGCATTAAACCCTGGAAAATTGTCAGGCAGTGTTGCCATAAACGTTATCTCTTGAATGTCAGCTGGGGGGTCCATCTCCACCTGCTAGTAGCTACTGACCAGATCCACAGTTGAATATGTCTCTACTTTGGACAAGTTAATAAGGGACTCCTCAGGAAGACATGTGGACATTTAGTTGCCCCTTTGCCAGCACTGAAACCCCCTTCACCTCCTCAAACAAGGCTTCCCTGAGCAATGTAGCCAACTTTATTAGCTCTGCACCTGTCAAGTGTTTCCACTGAGGGAATACATCAACAGGGGGCACTGTGGCAACTTGGCGAGACAGGCCCCTTTCAGCGCATTCTTCTCTCTTAAGCTCCTTGGCGTCTTGTATCAACTCAGTAAAGGTCACGTCTGCACACTTGCCTTTCCAACTCTTTCTTCTGAGTGCTGGGTTGCAGACTGATAATCATCTGGTCTCTCAAGGCTTTCTCTTGCCGAACTAGCTCTTTTGGCTCGGCTTCTTTCCATCTCACGAAGGCTGCTGTGGGCTTCTGTGATATGAACAGTGAAGTTCCTCCGCGTCTCCCCCATGCCCTGCTCGATATTAAAAAATTTTCACACAAAACCCAACTGCAGATGAGCTTTCTCTGTGCAACGCAGCCACAGAAAATGAAATGTTTTGTGAGGCATGTCTCTGAACTGTTCATCTAGCGCCTTTTTTCGTGATCACATGTTTTTATTAAAACATGTTAATACAACCGAAAATCATGAAATACAGCCGCCTCTTTCATAAACTGGCTATTGATGCCAGCTGAGAAGATGTTTTATAACACTCATGAATGCCGAGAAATTAGAGATTATTCAAAATCAACACACATATAGTAAGAGGTATTTTTTTCTGAAATTAGATCTGTTAATTACAAGGTGCACGTGACATCGCTGGTCAGTTTGAGAGAAGGTGCATTCTGTGCACGTAATTAAAATGAATTTGCTCATGGCTGGGGTAACCTAGTCTGAGCAACCTAGTCTTGTAAGATGCTTCAACTAAATATTAATACAATGTGGACGCCAAACCCTGAGTCCCCATCCTCATAATGAATAACTCTTTTTCAACTGGCAACTTTAATGCCATTTAATTTTAGGCCTACAGAACTCCCACAAACCATAATTACACTATGCTGGGAGTTTGCTTTTGGACATCAACACTCATGACTGTACTTTTAGACCAGAGCATCTCCCAACACAAGCCAAAAATTAGCTATCTAACAGGGAACTCTAGAAACTGAGGACATTGAAAAGTTCTTTGTAGCCCTTGTTCCTCAGTGCACAGACACACTGAGTCAGATCAAAGTATCAACATTTCACATTATGTGTAGTGGCAAAAGCAAAAGGCAAAAAAACCCTAGAAAAATAGACTATTATTTGTCCCAGTTTTCATTGTAATATGCTGGAAATCCCTAAACGGAGCTATTGATATATCACTGTAACTGCTTGCATGTCCCTGTAATTCTCCAGGCAAGGTGGGACCCTCCTTTATGTGCCCAAAACTGGAAACAGCAGTTGATGGAGCAACCCAGGTGTGCACCACTATAAAAAGCAGGTTCCTGCTCAAAGTTTAGGATGGGGTTATCTGCTCTGTTGTAACCACAGGTCGCACTCATATCCAGAGAAGCAGCACACCAAGGATTCAGGTGCTGACATCACTTGCCCTGCACTCCAGCAGACAATCCGTCTGTAGGCAGAGTACACAGAAACCGAAGTGCAGGTCATCGCCCCGGAAAAACAATGAAAATGAGGTTTACATTTGCCTCAACCAGTGCATGTTACTCTCTCGTGAATGACAACAATTGCTAAGGTGTCCATATCTTCATAAAACCACACATGCTAAGATAATAATAATAAACAAACTGACAAAAATGCTTCAGAAGAATGGTAACAAAAGAGTGATTAGCCAGTCCATGTTACAAATAAACATGTCAAACAATTTTCAACGTAAGGGAAATCGAGACACTTCATTAAGTCTGCAATAAATTCCTCTGATTAAATTTCTCTGTAACATTAAATTAATGAAGCACACTTCCAAAGATAATTGAAAGCCACGCACATCAAACTAATACACATGTCACTAATTAAATTGATGAAGGGAATTAATTAACTATCATTACTAATAATGCATTCATGCTTTAGTTTGTCTTAAAATACACCAGAAAGCAATTAGAGAGCATCTCACTGTTGCATATTCCTATATGTATAATCAACATGAAAAAAATACATTCTCACCAGAACAGACTTGAAAATGAAGTTAAAGATATTTTCTTTTAATGAGTACTTATATGTGATGAAACCATCAAAAAATAATATCTAGATACATTTGTAGAGGCGCATTCAGCTCGTTCTAGTGCTACTGATCATCTCACTTTTTTCCAAAACATTTTGATGTTAAATTCTTCTCAGCATAAGCTTTGAGACAAAATAGACCAGGAGAGAAATAGAGATGGTACCAAAACAAAACATCTTTTAAATTAAAACTTATCTCCCCACTCAGTGTCTTGAGAGGTCATCGGATGGAAAAAAAAAAAAGAGTACAGTAGTGAGAAAGAAACTTTACTAACCTTCATATCTTTTGTGCATATTTGTGCATCATATATAAAATATTTTTTATTTTATTTCATTTTATTTTTTATAAACCTCCAGTTACAGGCAGGGTGGTTATTTCTTCTCTCAGCTAACTCTTTCCAGCAGCTGAGCAGCCTTTAGGTTACCGGTGCAGAGAGAAAAAGATAGATAAATGGTGCAACCATTAAGCAGCTCCAGTAATCCAGTACAAGACACACACACACACACACACACACACACACACACACACACAAAGCACTTGCTGGTGGACTTGGAAATTAGTTTTAATGATCTTTGGGCTAAACAACTGCAGGGGGTTAAGTTATAGGACTAAAGTAAAGGAATTAAATGTGCTGACTTAATCATTGAAACTACTAATGGATTCAGGCACTGGGCTTTTTTCCCTGCTTGGACATAGTAAATAGCACAATGGAGGTATTGACCATTACAATTGATGTGTCATGCGGTAATATGGTAATTAGGACATGGGTCATGCCAAAAGGTCTGCTGATCATCAGTCACTTAACATGTGTTTAGCAAGCTTACCGTTCACAGTATAATACGTGTGGTGTAGCATGGCAGTGTGAAGGGTTTGCACGAGGAAGTAAGTAAGATTCAAGGTCAGATAGCACCCAGGCTGACCAGAGGAGCCACTGGGTTCCTTTGATAAAGAAAGACCCTCTGTCATGCCCAGCTCGTGGTTGGCCTGCTTGAACGGAGTTTGGTCAGAAAATGCTCCCGGTGAAAATCCATTGGGTTCCTCTGACGAAGAAAATCTGGATGTTCCTGGCCGGTGGACTGCCTGTAGTGTGTCTCTGTGTCTGCCTGCCTGCTCCTCTCACCGTGAAGAAGTGACCAACTAGCTGTGAGTTGGTTATTTGTGTTGTTGCTCGGTTTTGAGGGAGGGAGGAAAAGCGTTTTTACCACGCTGTGCCCAAGCGAGACTCAGGCCTGCAACTTATTTTAAATGGGTATTTTGTGTGTGTATGGACCCACTGTAGCTCAGCGTGACTATGGATGTTTATAGTAGGTCTATAAGTACAAAATCAATCTATTTGAAAAATTAGTTGAAGCCGATACGGAACATCTAACTTATACTCACTGGTCTCTTTATCAGCTCCACCTGCACAGTCTAATACAATCCAATACAAATGCTCTGCCATAAAGTTTATTTCTGGTGCCAATAATGCTCAGGGTTTCTTCAGGTTTCTTTCTGTCACAGTAAGAGAGGGGTTCATTCAATTCTATGTTTGGCATTGAACTCATAGCTAGTGCTGCTGTTTTGCTGGACTGCATTTTATTGAGAGGTGTTTCCACTATTCTGTCTCCCACATGTATAGAAATAGGGATGACAAAAAATAGAAACCCCTCTCAGTATAATGTAGTCCAGTACAAAACCTCTGCAAACTACAACCTCAATAATAAACATAGAATTAAATTTTCTCCACAATGTCAGCAAAAACTGAACATTATAAACTTTATTAACATTATAAACCAGTAAGAATTAAATATATATATATATGTGTGTGTGTGTGTGTGTGGTTGGGATGCTGCACTAGGTTTATGATGTGCATATTTTAAAAAATAAAAAAGGATGCCAAATTTTAATATCTATATCAATATCTAATTACATACAGCGTACATGCAGCATGACTTTCAAAATAATTGGAGAAACATAAAGCACACCTAGACCAATGTAAAAGGGCACTAAATGCTGCATGTGTTCTCTTTTAAATTGAACCATTCAGAAGGCAGTTAAGAGATATCATCCAACCAGGCTTTGAAATTCAGGGTTCACAGTACAAAACCGAAAGTAAAGGCAAAAAATAAGCACATGCATGACCCTTGCTCTCTCGCAGGGTGTTGTTGGATTACTTGGATTATTTTGTCACTGATGTCCAATTTGAGAAAGTGGTGAAGCTGCAGACTCTCAGCCCGGTAAGGTGCTTTGAATGAACTTTTTCTGTGGCTTCACTGCTGACTGCAGTGACAGCGGCACTAACACAACTGGTCTGAAATTTAGATGTGTTTATCTGCAGAATGTGCAGTTTCAGAGAGGCTATGAGAGAAGTTGGAGAGGGTGAAGTGGCAGGCAGAGGAGGAGCTTGTTCTCGGGTGATACAGAAATTTAGAAATTTCAAACTAAGCAATAACAACAGTATGGTGGAAAGAAAGCACAGTGACGACTTTCACGTTGCAGGGGGTAATTTTACTGTTCAATGCATGTAATACTGCTTAATGTAGCTTTAAGTTCTATTTTATGTTTTTATGTTGATGATGAAATTACACAGCATTTGGTTGTTTTTTCTGATGACAATGAAGTTTCCCCTTGCTACAGTGGAAACACAGGTTGCCTCTCCTTCTTTTTCTATATTTTGTTTGTAGGGAGATGCCTTCAGGATGAACACACACACACACACACACACACACACACACACACACACAAATAGACTGTAATAAATGCATGATTGGCAGATATGTGTCCTGTAGTGCATAATCCACATGCATATGCAAGTGCATATTTGTGTGTAAACAGCAACATTTAGATCATGTATTTGACTGCCTGTCATATATTTGAGCTCTTGGTGTTTAATATCCTCTTGGATGTTAGATTTGCTAATATACAGTTGTTAGCTTGACATCTTATCAAGCCTGATATGCAGCAAATTTTTGTCCTCTGACGTTTGCTCCCTGCAAGGATGCCAGTTTGACAGCACCTCATCTCATTAACAGTTTGGCGTGCTTTTATTTGTTAAATCAATCAGACCTTCTATGTTACAATCCTAATATTCTGTTTTGGACGTTGAAGGCCTCTTGCTCGCATGCCCAGCTTCCCCTGCCAGGTTTTAGTTGGAAACAAACGCTCATCCAACATTATATTATCATTGTGGCTGATTGTCGCCTGCTAATCCAGATTCCAGCACACATGCATTTTTTTTTGCAGTTTGTGCAACTAGTGTTGTTTATCTAGGGTGGAGCTGTTATCCCCACAACTCCTGCCCAAACTGTTGCCCATCTGTCCCGACCTCTACCAGGTGACCAGATCTGTATTGTTTAACCTTGTTCAGAGCCTGATAGATGTAGCTGTACACCGAGAGGCAGGCCTTGACTAACATGCAGTGATGGAGCAGCAACAACCAAAGAGGTTTCTCTTAACAGTTTAATCCAACTAGATGATAAATCAGTACAGCAAGATTCAAGTTATGTGTTAGTCAGTTTAAGTAGATCATATACAAAGAATGATATGATAGCAAAAGGAATTTGAACACAAAAACACTTAAAGTTTCTTCAGAGCCATGGAAACCCACAAGAGCATGTCTAACCAGACTTTGATGAGAACCCCAACTGTGCTGAAAGACAAGATTCATATCTACTGTAATTAGAAACCTGACAAGAGTCTTCTTTTGGAACACGCCCAAATGAATGAATGTATGAACATGAAGTCTCTCAAGCAGCAATAATGCCTCACTTTGGAAACCACTGATGTTTGTGGAAACCATATGCTGCTGACTGTCCACTCTAGACAATGTTGTATCTCCCAGTATCTTCTGTGATGTCCAGCTGATGTCTCCTGCATTTTTCCCCTCCGCTGTAAACCTACACTTGCCTGACTGCACCAACATGGCTCATGCTTAACTAGAATGAGGCCTTAGGAACACCCAGAAACAAAACACTCAGTTAAATAGCAATCCCGATTAATATCTAAATGCTTATGATATTAAACTCAGTCACTTCTAATCCAATCAAATATGATAGCAACATTCAGAATTGCTGTGTTAATATTTGGTGACAACATTATGATACATTGTGACCATTAATTTTCCATTCACTGCTTGAGTGATGAAGCTAATTAATCTCATTTTTTCAAGGAAAATTGAGTCTGAAATGGAACCTAAGCTATAAAGTCTCAAATGACACACTTGTTTACCGTTTCTGAAGACAGTGCAGAGACACTGCTACTACTGGCAACTGCAGCTATGCCCTTTTCATGATAAGCCAAGTGATAAGCGCAGCGATTGTGGATAAAAGGCATACACCACCTTTTATCTCACTCACTGCAACTTTTGTTGTACCCCCTTTTTTCCCCTTGTCAATGCCTAATGGTTTTGCAATTACCTTTTAAAAGCTGCCATGTTTTGCCCTTTACCCCCATACGCCCTGTCTTGTGGTTCTTTCTCTTTCCACAACATTGTATTTCTGTGTACTCTTTCTGCTGCAGCACTTTGCTCAGCGAACACAATTAAACTTGTTTGACTTGAACGGTAAATAGTGGAATGGGCCGGCCACTCGATTCTAAAAAGCATACCGTGCTCGCACATTGAAGTGGTCCAAAGATAGAATGTGAACTTGGCTATATGGCTTGTTTTGAGGTTGCAGTGCTTTCTGAAAAGGCCATTAGCTGCTCTGACCTGTGCAGTTAAGAGGTGTCAACCATGTTTTGCTATTGTACATCTTCGGCCTCTATGGTTCGGTGCTGATGGACTTTAAAAGCCCCACTGGGAAACTCACGATTATCATCTACTTAAGGACCATCACTGTTCATGGCTCCCTGTCATTCACTTCACCAACATTAACTCAGTAAATATAAGGTCAAGCATGACTTTAGTTCTTTGTATTCCTGAGGGTGTATTGTATTCTGAGTGGTACTTTGTACTCTCACCCAGCCATACGTTGAGATTTCATAGTATTTATATTTATTAGTACCATCCTATTGGTATTTTTAAATCAGTCTACACATGAAGGAGTTACATCTCATATTTGACCAGACCAATGTCCTTAAATATTATGGAGTACACAGTCACCTATCATTCTTGTCATACTGTTATTTTTAGACTTTAGTTTTAAGGAAATAATAGAGAAAGAGCCCACATATATTATTGTTGCCAAGGAGAAGTGCCATGTCAAAGACTACCTGTCTTTCAGAGAGGGAGACAGTTCAAATTACCCCGGTCAGCACGGTGATCATTACGCTGTCTTCTTTCCTTTGTGCCATGCCATTTCCACTTGCTGCAATAGAGGAATTTTCAGCTCTCAACCAATCAACATACTTGTTGTTACATTGGCTCCTCGAGACGTTGAACTCCAGAGCGCCAAATCATGGATTCTTTGGAAACAAGATGACTTGTCTGTGTGACTGCACCATGCTAATCTGCTTATGAATAGGGGTTAGGGTTATCCGGGCATCCGTGTGCACAATGCAGATGTTAATTTTCACTTGCCCTCTGTGGATGACAGTTGTGTGAATGGGAGAGGCATGGTTGTCATCGGCTCTTTCTTCAGCACCCTCACCCATTTCATATATGAATTCAGAATTCAAAATGGTGTGAACGGTGTAAAAATCCCATTGTAGTGATCACAACAAAAATTGTGTTGTATTGGTTATTACTATATACTTTAATCATTAAGCAGCTGTCTTCTAAATTTGGTGGTTTTAGTGGCAGATTATGAAATATACAGTATATTGACCACATATTACATAGAGTGTACAGGTTATATGACTATCGCTGTTTACCAGTTTACGTGTGGCAAAGTGTGGCGTCTTCATTTGTGACCTCAGGAGTTTACACACAGCGTGTCAGATTCAAATGTTTTTGCTAGTACATATTTAATTTTTTTAACCAAATCCAAGCCAAATCCAAGTTGGGATATATAATCAAGTTTTCCTCTGGTCAAAATCAGCAGGTACAGTTATTTTTATTTTCCCTTCTTTGTGATGTATCTAAATCTAACACTGAATCCTGTCATTGCCCAAATTATGACCAACATAATGCATTTTGACGAAAGCCTGAGCAATGTATCAGCTAGCCAATTTTAGCTCAGATACACAGATACATGAAAATGCGCATATATGTTGGTCAATGTGCAAAAATGTACATATGGCAGAAAAAAACACTTGAGATCATTTACAAACAGCTTTGCTAAATCATTTGTCCAGCAGACACCATTGTTTACAGTACATTGTGTGGTAGCGAGTTGGCAGAGCAGCAAATCACAGCTGATGGTGATGTGGATTAACTAATAATAATTGATCATAATGTAAGTGATAATTGAACTAATAATTGATCAGAATTTTTTTTTAATGTCAAATAATAACATCAGAAAATTTTAAAAAGGCTGTTATTGGTTGGGCACTGATGTAAACATTATTTTCATGATTGTATGATGGCATAGCAGACATAGATCATGCATTAAAGCCTCTCAGTCCAGAGAAGGATTTTGCTCAGTCAAGTCACTTCATGGATCTCATTGTTTTTCTCATCACTTGCCATTTTTTCGAGGGAATTCTCTGACCTCCTTGAACTGGTTATTCCATAGATTGATCTAAGGCTTGACCAGTTTTTTTCTCTTCCTCCACTTGGTGTGTGATGCTACCACTGCCCTCACCAGTGTAGCACTGGTAAAACTAGAGCACCTGTGCTGTAGAAAGAGATAGAGCGAGGGGGCTGGAGAAGTGGTGATAAAATGTGATAAAAATGCGGGTGGGTGAGGCAGAGGTGAGATGCACATGAAATCGCTTGCAGCCGTGGACCCCCTCACACACAGCGAACACTTTACCCCAGTGTGCCACAGGTCTTCCCCCCAATAAATAACACATGATTGAAACTGCGCCAAACTGATATGCTTCAGCCCCTCGTCGCTCACTCCAAGGAGCCTGAAAGAAGAATGGAAGGTGGATAAAAAAAAACAACAAAAAAAACCTCTTTGATCGAGAATGAAATATACTTTGTTGTTGTCTTTTATCTGTGAGCCAAATTGATTTTATGGCATCCATAACCTTCTATAACATTGAACTTTGAAAAGGACTTTGGAATCCGAAGACAACCCCCCCC
>OMLB01028502.1:8113-31191 GCA_900302555.1 Myripristis jacobus | reverse complement strand
TATTTAATGAATTTCAAACTCTGCTCGGAAATTTGTTTATACATTTTGTGTGTGTATGCACAATTCACACATCTGTCGGTCTAATTTAATGGGCTGTCTTTTGCCATAGCCGCAGATGCTGTTAAGCTATTGAAATGAGAAGAGTGAAGGGGCGAAGCATGTCCACAGCATGACCAAACAAACAGAGCAAGAGAAGCAATTAACTGTTGGCCAGCTTTTCAACAATGGGTCCGCCTATCTCCTGCAATGGGTACCTAGCTCCCGCAATAGCTGCCAAAGCCACTTCAAATGGCCCCCACTTCAGACAGGATGCTGTAGAATAGGTTCGAGCACCATCATGAGACTGAGGCTTAGCCATGAGAGGGACTAGCTTGCATAAATCTCATGAATATGCAAAGCCTTTGAACTCCGCCGTATGCTGCAAATCATGCAATGTTACAATTCTCTCTTTGACTGTGCAGGAGGAACAAATATTGATTTATGAATGGAGGAGAAAGCTTCTGAGAGAGATTGATGGTTTGATGTTTGAGTATGTCATCTTCTCAGCATTTATGCTTTCTTCTCACTCGCTCCCAAAGCCATCTGGTTTGCAATATTAATATTAAAGAACATCTCGATGCAGCATATGGATGTTGCACAAGCCATCAGTGTACAGTAATACAACACATGTAGAGAAAATGCAGGGTAAAATATATCCAAAATAGGGATTGTAAGGGTGATGTAGTGATGCCGATCTTCTGTGAAGCTGTTGGTTTTCACCTTGAACTTTCCACAGAACTGAATGCTTACAGAGACGAAAATATGGCACTCAACAATAGGCTACCATATGTGTGGGTGCAAGGGAGTAGGAGGATAATACATAGGCGACAATGTATGAGTGTGCCTTTGTGCAATAGCCAAAATGAAATGGGCATCTTTACAACATAGAGCAAAGCATAGATTTACCACTCTGTGTATGATACAGCGTGCTATCCCTTTGTTGAAATTGCCAAGGCCGAGATCATTGGGGCATTAAATCCTCACAGTAAATTCAAGGTTGTTGAATAGGCGAGCGAGGCAATTCCCAGAGGGCAAATGTTGTGTGAGACCAGCAGCACTGCTTGGACTCTTCACATGGAGCAATGCAGATTCTAATAAATTCAAGATTTACATACAATTATGATTAGAGTTAATCATTTGCAGAAAGTGTTTGTCAGCCATTTGCGTCATACAGGAAGAGGCTACTTTGATTAACAACCTATGAACCTGAAGACTGTGGAAACTCAGTCATAGGATTTAATTTACTCAGCAGATTGGAAGGCTCCTAATTATCAATTGTGCACCATGTATTACAGTAACCTGCCTGACCTCCAATTACAATAGCCCCAATCAAAGTGGGGTTAATTCTACCCGACGATCAATTTGGTCCAATCATTTTGCTCCATTCCCATGGGTGACGGAATCACTTTGAAGGAGGCGAATGCATTTCTGCTCAGCCCACATCAACAATTACCTTGTTTTACTGTCTGTGTTAATAGAACACATTTATCAAAACCACTCTGCATATTGCTGTGGTCCTAAACATAGTGTTAATGGTACTGTGCTAAATGCATACTTGAGCACAGCATCATTCTCATTCAGATTAATACAAATGGATTATGACTGGTACCTCAGGCTGTGTTATTTTTGTCTGTTGATTTTTTTTTTTTTCTTCTTCTCCCACCAATGTGGATGTTTATCCTTGGTAGGTATTCTTGCCCGAAATGTTGTCATCCGCTGCAAATGAACTGCAGCAAATGCAACCTTCACTCCTTATCGAATAAAGCAGGAAGAAGTCGAGTGAAAATGTCTGCAGAGAATCATATGAAGATGCAAATCAGGACACTCTATACCTTTTCAGTAGTAAAGTTTTTTTGGGGGGGCCAAATGAAAAGCTTCTGGAAGATTGTATATTAAGTGCAGCCTCAGGGAGAGAGTGTTGACACCATAGTTTATATGTATGCACCCTACAAGAACACACTTGAAAGAGGGCCACAAGTTATCTCCTGAGTACATTTTCTGCTGAACAGCCAATAGCGAGAGGCTTTGAAGGCAAAGTACAATGGAGAGGGGAACAAACGCTTTGCTCCACTGTAACCCAGGAGTTAGTAGGTAGGTCTAAACAATGACAGCATGTCCTTGAGTTATAAATATATAATACCCCTCAGGTGGCGCTGGGAGACAGCAGCTTCTGATTGGTTTTGGTTATAAATCATTCATTACACTTCACATCAATAATTAATATTCCAACCAAGCCGGAATCCTTTATGTAAATACTGACACACGTTGGAAGGTTACCACTATGAACCTGCACAGACAGCAGTTTTTGAACTTTTGATTGCTGGCTTAGTTTGTTATTCTCTCTTTTTTATTGATTCATTGATTTATTTATTTTAGTTATAAAGTAAGCAACCGTTAAAGTATGAAATAATGCAGTGCAACAGTTGCCATGAATGAGCTGAGAACTTTGTATGCCTAGTTTAAGTCAGTTTTGCTCTATGAGAGGATGCATCGGCTGATTACCAAACGGCTATTTCTACAAATAAGTTTAACAAGTGTTCCTTAGCGGGCAAAACACAGTGACAATAGTGAACTTGAATCACCTCGCTTCCTTGAAAGCTTCACAGTGGGAATGAATGGTGACAGCTGCAACCACCAGAGCTTTAACACTGCATTAACATTGCAGGCCGGGAGACAAATGCCTTTTTAATTACATTGGATAGTTTATTTAGGCTGTCCACACACTGGTCTAAAGTATAGGAAGCACTGAGCAGCTTTGTATCCACACAGAGCTTTGCTGGCTCTGATTGTCCTTTGGGGCTGCCAGCCTTCGCAAATGAATGTATGTGTGGTTTCTTTGCTATGACTGGAAAGAAAATGAGATTTTTTTTTTTTTTAAATACATTTTATTTTATTTTCTTTGTGCATGTGTAAGTCCAGCCAACATTTTCTTGAAAGCCTTTCAACTAACAGCCACATTTTGTGTGAAAGAATGTTTATCAAAAGCTGTGTATCAAACGAAAAAGTTTTTATGAGGAAAAACAAGGTTGATCTGATCTATTAGCTATGGAAAGCTGTAGAAAATGGCCTGGTCGGGCTCAGCTAGCAGGTCCGCCGGTCTCTGCTGTGTGTTTACTCACTCCTCGTGTTTGTGCAGGAGCTTTGTGACCACTGATGTCACCTTACCAGAGTCCCTAAACTGTCTTTGATGCGACCGAGACCCAGTGACAGGGCAATGTGGGCAAATGCCACCAGTGTCACCTGACTGTGGGCTGCTCATGTAGTATTACTTTGATTTTCAAAGGGAAATTAAAAAAATAAAAATGTATTCAGAAAACATATCTCAGAGCCAAAATTTTTTAGAGCCTATTCATGCTCTTATTTTGTACTTTATTGTTTGTGCCTTATTTTATTGTATTTATTATAAATAACATTTTGCATCCATAATGCCCCTCAAGTTTACTCAATGAATGTAACGTCATTAGCAGCCTTCTGACAAGTGATGGGGATTATACAAAAATTTGCAGACAAAAGGGGCATAATGATCGAAAAAAGACCAAAGGGGGCATGCAGAATAAAAAGAGAGAAAAAATAAAATAAAGACAGTGTTGCGGCTGAGGGTGAAAATTTAACAAAAAGCTGTGTTGCTACTGAAGTCTCTGACAATGTAATGAAGAGGGATGGGAAAAGCAAAATCCTTCACAGCTTGCTAACTACATAAAGGTAGGACGACATTTTAATTATTACTCTTGTTATTATCAGTATGTATTTTTAAAATTTAATTTAGTTTTATTTAAGCAGAGATTGAGATAAAATTTCCTTTTCAAGGGAGACCTGGCAAGGATAGGGCACCATCACAAGGTTACAAAAAAGAAGAAAAGAAAGCATGACAAAAGCAGATAAGTGACATTTAAAAATTATTTTAATAATGTAGGTCTGCAGTGTTCTTGTTTTGGTGAAGCTATGTACAAGGAGTTTGTGCAGTGCTTTTTCATTTTTTATTTAATTTTTTTTTTTTTGTATTCAGCCATGGTCTAGTGTTTAGCCTTTGTATCTGTGCTGAATGTGAAGTGAAATGAGTATTTCTTGCTGTACCCACTCTCCCAAGTACTCTTCGCACAGACTACGTTCATTGCTGTCAGCAACTGTAGTGTGTGTGGGTTGCGTGTGTGTTCTGTGTCCGAGGCTGCCTCTGTGGTCATCTCCATTTTTTCTAGCCTTTTGGCACAAATCTGATTGGTGCAGGATTTGAAAATAAGGCTGATGTATTGCACCTTCCTGAGCTGTTTTTTTTTAATCCCAGACTGTCACCAGACTGTCCAGAAACCAATGGGAATTATGGGAAATGGAGTCAAATCGAATTGGGAGTTGCACTGTCCTGCTTTAAGTATGTTAATAATTTTAAAGGATTCATTCTGTGTGGGTCATTTCATCAACAAAGGCCTTAAGTATCAGTTACTTTATATGAGTATTACTTATTAGTGACAGTGGATATCTCATTTTGAAAGGACCATCTTCAAACAGCTGTAGTCCGAACAACATGACAACATTTCTCGACTGCCTTTCTGCAAGACCTGCAGGCTTGTAAAAATCCGTCAGTGGCGATAACATCAAAGGTCACTAAAGAGCCTTTGTTTAGCATCTGTCCGGTACCTGCGCCACGCACAGCAGCACTGATGCTCCAATCCATCATGGCTCGTTAATGACAAGCAGTGGGCTGCCACTGGAAGCTGCTGCAACTCGACCATATGGCCTCTTGCTGTACATAGTTTCTCACTCTGGCTCGCAATTCCCAGCCTGGAACCTGCAGGAAAAACAGTGGATGTACAATACATGATGGAGTTTGTCTCAAATGTTTCAAGTTGTTTTTGGTTTTTTTTATAACATTGCATTTTTTCATTATAAAGTTATTTTTTCGCTTTTGTCCCTGCAAGCCCCATTGGGAAATGAATCACACCCTACCCTTGAAAAAATACCGCCTGTTGTCCTGATTTGATTTCATTTCGGCTGTTTATTTATAATTATGGTAAAGATGTGAATGCGGCATGAAAGTATAATAGACAATTTGATGGATTTTGCTTTTGTCAGTGTTCAGTAATGAGTGGCTGCTATCATTCAAGATGTGTTATTTTATTATGAAAAGTAACAGCTCCTGTAGTGGTGCTAATTAAAAATATGAGACACAAATTGGCAGCAAACGAGTCTTGAACACAGTAGTGCCTTTGGGTTACTTGCAACAACATCACTGTTTGACTGTGCGGCTCCTCTGTGCTTTGAGTCCTTGATCCCACTGAACTTTGCTAAAACAACATTTAAGCTATAGATTGTTTTCAGGGGGGAGAGCTGATATTATTGATTCATATTAGGTGCCTACTGCTATTTGTGCATCTGAGTCGCTTTTATCTCCCACTCTATCGACTCCAATGCCTCGGCAGCAGACACTACAACTTTGCTGATGGACAAGGGTTGGCACTCGGGTGTCCTATAAAGTGCTTCAGCAGGCGATAATACGGGCGAGAGCAAAGCACAGGACTGCACACTGGCACTTTTGTCATGTTAATGTGACCGCATATGACGCTTCGCAAATAGGATTTACTGTACAGGGCCCCCTATGAAATGGAATTGCAGTCTCATAAAATGTACTTTTAAAGAAATTGTGTGAGGGAACTCTGGGCAGTAAATTAAACTCCTCTGGCAGGATTAGATGGAGGAGGAGGAGGAGGAGAAGGAGGAGGGCAGCTGGATGGGTATGTGGGGCAGCCAGAGAGCTCCTGCTCACAGAGGTAATGGTTCCACTGTAATTCCACACCTCTACATTTCAGCCTTTAGTCTACTTTATTACTGTTTTTTTCCCCCCCCAGATAAGACAATTGTAGAAGGATTCAGACTTAATTCGTACAAAATTCGAAATCAAGTGTGATCAGTGAAGCAAAATGCCCATAAACTACAATAAATTGCACTATTTGTGGGGTGTGTGTCTGAGTGTGTGGCTGCATGTGTCTCTGTATCTGCATGTAGAGGAAACCTCCCTCTTTTTTTTGCATTAAAGCTGAACAGTTTGGTCTCGTTTCGCGGAAGAAGCGTGAAGTTGATTTAGAGCTAGAGTTACCTCTCACCCGTGTAACATTTTGAAAGTTTAAGACCAATTCTAGGATGATTTGCCACGCTGCAGGCTCACAGAGCACCTCTCATTAGGTCACACTTTTGGGGGGCAGCTCAGGTTTGGACTGTTTGAGCCCATGGAGAAGTCATCTAGGACCCTAACATCACTCTGGTCACTGACATTGGCGTGTACTTCAAGGGTCTCTATCTTTTACCCCCACCCGCTCCATCAACTCTCAAATTCTCCCCATAACCTTGCCCGCGCTTGTGCACAAGGGTCTGGCAAACTCTCCACAGATGTGGCTGTCAATAGGAGCCTGGATGTGCTCTTAATAATATTGGAAGTAAAGAGGCAGGCAAATCACTTTCTCGTGCTTTCCTAAAAAAAAAAAAAAAAAAGCTGCAGCACATTTATTCCACCCCTGGCGCCAGTTGAAGTTGACAGCTCAACTTCACCTCTCGACCTTGAAGTGTCAAAATCTGAGCAACTCCAAATATATAAATATATATATTTTGATAGATCTCTATTGATTTTTCCATGTCAAAGGCAAAAATACAAAACTGTAATGAACACCAGAATTTACTTCCCCCATGCCCTTCCTCATCCTCTGTCTCCCAAACTTTAAAAAAAGTTAAGAAACAAAAAACATATCGAAAAAAGACAAATAACAAAGTTCAAAATAAATATGAAAAAATGGCAAACAAACAGTAAATACAGCGAATATGAGATTGAAATGAATAGCAAAAATGGGGATGCAAAAGTAAATGGAAAAAGAAAAAAGGAAAACAAAAACATAAGGTTACCTTGAGGCTCACATATTTATGAATAACAATATAAACAACACTCTCATGCAGCAGGTAAAAACTTGCCCAAGACCAGAAGGTTCATAAATTTTATCAAACTTTTCTATATCATTCCTCCATGTGTATCTAATTTTGCCACAAAACCAAAAATCGTAGAGAGGGCTTATGTCAGGTTTTATTTCGAAGAGTCTCATCTTAGCCTTGCAAACTCTGTGAATAAACTTTAATTGACCAAGGCTATGATGAGCACAAAAGTACAGATTTTAGAGACAGTTTCATTCCATGCTATGCCTTAAAATGTATAGTCATATAAGATCTTCCCAATGTTGTTTACTATACTATCCCAGACAGCAATACACGCCCTCAAGTCGCCAGATCCGTGTAGCAGTCACACTGTTACACGCCTCTGCACCAGCTTTGCCCCAGACATCCCATGTGGCAGATCCAAACCATCATATTTCTGATCTGGGCCAAATCCAAATCCAAACCACATATCATAAGCATGGATCGCAGATCTGGGCCAGATACAGACCACATATCATGGCTTTATCCACTGTACTGGGCCAGGCCCAGTCAAAATCTGTTACAGATCCGTTATCCAAATGTGTGCCGGTATTGAGCCATTGTGAAGAAAGACACAGGCGCAGATACGTTTAGTGGATCTGCACCAAATCGTGACCTATGTCTGGCCCTGATCCGGCACAGATATATTTTGCTGTTAGGGTAAACATTTTTAACCACAGGTGAAGTGAGCAGGTTCTTTTCTTATTTTACTGCATGAAACCGTGGCGATTTGAAAAGACCTGGAAATGTTACAGCGCTTCATTTCGAGATCTATTCAAATCAGATTTAGTGAAGCTTGCCGCATTATAAAACGTAAGCACAAAATGGCAGATCCAAACTGAATAGAGGCATAATTGCTATCTAAGCCACTAATAGGGAGCTTTGTTGAGGACATTTGGTCACAAAGGCAGTTACACAGACCAGATACATTAATTTGAATGGCAATTAGCAGCATGGATCAGCTTTGAAGGAGGTCTAACAATAACCAGTCTAATATGTGAGTTTGTAAAGCAACATGAAGCAAATTAATGAGTTGTGAAGAGGCTGAGTGCTCACAATTGCTAAATTATTTTAACATGGCAAAGTCAACGGTCTACAGCGCCGTGACGGTATATATCAAACATGGCCAACCTGCGCTGACACAAAGAGTCGCATTTCACCTGCACGCATAGACAGACATTTTACAAGATTTTACGAAACAACACAAAAGTATAGCCTCAAAAGAAAAAAAAAATGCCACAACATCTCAGTGTGTATGGCTGATTTTGCAAAGTTGGTGTTTATTGCTGTATTGCTCAGAAACCATTTGAATCCAAGGACAGCACACAGACATGTATAACCAAGGGGGAGCAGTGCAAAATACCGACCCACAAACAATAGGATCTAAGTAATATGGTCCTGATGAGTCGATTTTCATCTGTTTTCCTATATGTGGATTGGGATTTCATGGGTAGAAGGTGAAATGATGTCTTTGACCCACAATATCTACACTGCCAGCTATTAACTAATGTGATAGGGCTGTTATGATATGGTTAGCCATCTCATGGGAGCTATTAGACCCCACGATTGTTCTGCATGGTTGCACGACGGCCAAGAAGTATGAGGCCACTTTACAGGACCAGGTGTACCCTGTGTTGCAAACTGTGCTCCCTAATAATTCAAATTCAAGGGCGGTTTTGTGAGCACCAAGGTAAATCCAGCTGCCTTCTACAGCTCCCCAGTCACTAGCTATAAATATAAGTGAATCTTTATGGGAGTTTCTTGAGCACAGAGTTAGGAGTAAAGTGGAGTTTCACCTCCCGACACCTCCTTCATCCCTCAAAAGGCTCTCCTTCATGAAAAATGGTGCGTAATGACACTAAACAAAGTTCACAACTCGATGACAGCCTTAGGCACACCGGTAGATGTTCATATATTGGGCTTAGGAAGTTTAAATCGTCGCTGTAGCAACCAGTCACTTGGGCCATCTTTCTTTCTCCATCCATCCATCCATCCGTTTTCATACCCACTTATTCCTATTCAGGGTCATGTTGGACTGGAGTCTATGCCACCATGCACTGGGTAGAGGAATTATCTTAGAAGAATTCATCATTTTTGGTGGAACAAATTGTTGAATTGCTCTCAGTTTCTCCATACGCCAAGAACGTCAACGTAGGACAAGGGACATCAAAAAATTAAACAGTGTAAAACAGAAATGTTGGCTGTTAACTTTCAGCAGCCACGTCTGTATGGAGCCTAATATTCTGAGCCCAAATGAACGAGAAGAGAATTTGAATGATTAGAGGAGAATTTGTACCATGTAAGCAATTCAACCTGATTACTTTCTGGCTGCGTTCTTTCTGCGCCTGCCCTCCGTCTTGTTCCTTTACTAATTTCTGGTCGTACTGTGCTATAGGCCTATAATACAGAGCTTTCTTCCAGTGGGTCACACATTGTCTTGTCACTCATTTAGTCTGATATGGCATTCTCCAGCTAGTGCAAATGTGGTTTTGAAGCGGATCGGGGTTGCTATATCTGTATAAACTTTTCTCTGCCATAAGGACAGATGTGTATTCGTTTGGGCTGCTCATCGCACTCCCATTTATTCCCAAATCATAACAAACGGAAAAACCAGGAAAAACAAGAGTGATGTCCGTGTCTAAATTAGGTCCATCCAACACTGACCAAACCATCACAGCAGATCACAACGTGCACTTCAGCGTCATATGTGACATTTTGTGGGATTAAGGGTCAAAAGTGGGTCAGATGCCTTAACATGTTATTGACAAGCTGTTGCTTGATAAAAAGAAACACAAGAATGGCAACTCGTGACAAACGGATATTGCTGAATGGGTTGGTGCTAAAAGGTAGCCGTAGAAGAAGAGTGCATGATGTGTTAATAATCTGTGCGCATGTCACACAGCTGTTCTGATTAAATGCATCGGCGCATGTAAACACCAGACTGCGTTACACTGTGCTCCATCCCCTGTAAACAGCTGACCCGTAATCTTCAGTTGGAATGATTTCAATCAGCAGTTCCCCTCCTTTTTTCTGCGTTTTCAACATGAAACAACAAAATGACACTCTGAAACTGCAAAAATGCCTCCAGAGATTTAATGTAAGTCACCAATCCCCAGTTTTAAGAACGGGATTACGTTGCTGAATGGCTACAGGTGTCACACAGATGTTCGAACATCCAAATATAGTTAAAGGTTTTTGGTTCCGCTGCTTTCCCCGTTGTCAAACACCACCAGGGCACATGCTTGTCAGGGCACAGCAAACAGTAACAATCCAGTCCAAGAATTTATTTTGCTCACCGCACTCGCATGACAGCACCACACTGATAAGTATTGTTCCAGTTAGTTCTGTGTTGCCTGCTTTAAGTACACACCGATAACATCCTCTTGTGAATGCGGGGGGATCCTCACCTTAGCACACCTCATTCCTACACTCCTCTTCGTATCAAAACCTTGATTTGTCGATGTAATGTCACCTGGCAGCAGTTTGTGTTTCTCTGTGGTGGTTTTCAACAGAACAGGATTTGCCAATGACACAGAAGAAGCACACAAAGAAGCAGAGCGACCTCAATATAAAATGAAGATCCAGCCCAGAATGCAACACACTGACTTCTTTGATTACATAACCTTGATGTTAGTGACAACTAACATTGTAAACCTGTTGAGGTTTTTATTATCAAGTGTAGCTTCTGTTGCGGTCTACTTCCTTAGGCAGTTGGATGTCAGTATGTATTTACCCTCCAATACATTTCTCTCCAAGCTAGACTGTAGAGAATTTAGTTTAGTTTTTTTTTTCTTAAGGAAACATTGAGTAGTAAAGAAAAAAAAAATCAAAGACTATGTACTTGAAATGTTCTTGAAGCAATTTTGTTCTTTGAGTTTTTGCTCTGTCAAACATGAGTATGGCAGCTACGCATCTCCGATTTTCTCATTTCACCATACGGTCTTGGATGATAGCAGACTTCAGATATTGTTTCAAATCCTGCAACTTGAAGCAGAGTTCAGTGTGAAGTTTTGTCACACATGATATACAGAGGGGGCTCTCTCTGCGTTTAGCCACTTTCGAGTTGGCATCGCAGCATGACTGTTTGCAAAAAAAGCCGCCATCTTCTCCTCTTCCCCTCCAACGGTCGTTTTTTTTTTCTGATTTAACACACAACTTTTAACTGTTTTCACGATTATTTCTCTCTTCCCCATCTCCTCGTTGTCGCCGCCTAAATTTGCGACTTTTCTTGCCCCCTTTTACCCTCCCTAGTCTTTTACTTTCTGTTCACCCCCCTCCCTTCTTTCTCTTCCCTGCCATTTCACGCATCATTTCTCTGCTTAATTGCTGCTGGCTGAAACCTTCTCCATATTCTCCTGCAGCTCAGCATTCCTCCAGTCTGATGCTGTTGCAGCCCTGCGCTATTCAATTACCCCTCGGTGTACAAAACTAGGCGGGGTGGGCCAGGACTGTTTGGGCTCTCAATCACTGAAACACCACTCTGGACATGGGCCAAACATCAGGGCCTGGAGTGATAAAACAAAGCCCCACGGCATTGTTGATCTGAACTCGGGATGATGGAAAAGAGAGCGCCACGCAATATGACAAGCCATTGTTCGTTTTATGTCTGAGGTAAAATATACAAAACCCGAATCCTCGTTAAAGCATCTCCCAAAAGTGGAAGTTATTTGAATGCAGGAGTTTTTCCGTATTAAAGTGAAAACAAAACACAGCACACTGAATACATTTGATAGCCGAGTGGCTGCTTTGATGAGAGAATATGCAGCTTTTTAAATATGTATATATGGAGTTGGGTTTTCAAAGGAGTCCTTAAGGGGCTTAATGTTTGGTATTCCCAGCAAGGTGCCTATTGAATAGTTCAGTGTCTTCTGAGAGCTACATATGAGCATTATTGTGTTTTTCTTATTGGTCCATTATGTTGCACTGTCACTAAAGCTGGGCGGGTGGCGGGTTTGTTTCCATAGAGACGTCACTCGGTCGTCCTGCCGCTGTCTAAGTGATACAAAAAGCAAATGAATAATAATGAACCCACTGAGGAAACAAGTCAGTATTCAAATACCAGTGCATTAGGAGATGTAGACATTTGTCTTGATCAGGCAGATGTTGGGGAACTTTGTCAAAATTAGATTCAAGTGAGGGACTTTAATTTGCGTTAAAAGCAAGAGTGCCATACTGTTTTGGTGTCATTGTTTTTGTCAGGTGCACGGAAAATGAGGAGTTTGAGTGTTATTTTATCATTCCTCACGGAAACCTTAAATACCCAGCATCCATCACAGCCTCCTTAATCAATCCAGTGTCATTTGGTTTTAACAATAGCAATGACACAAATACTTGTGCGGTAAGCAGCAGAGAATGTGCTCATATTTGCAGCTGTAAGCATGAATACGAATGAAAAGCCCAAGTAGGACATTTCTAGGCCACACACACACACACACACACACACACAATATGTTAAGTGGCAAAGCAAAACACACACAAACGCACTGCTTATCTGTTTCTCTCTTAGGCCTCACACATCATAATGGCTCTATCTCCTCGCATCCCCTCCACCCTCCACTCCATTGCACCCCACACACACATACATCCACACACACACACACACACACAATCCACTGAGGTATCCAGAGTAATTATCAGGCTGTTAATGATTGCCGTGCATCAGCAGTGCTCCAACCATTCATTACAAGAGCTTCTTCAGGCCCCTACTGGGCCCGTGAGACTGCTTATCACACACCGCACCGCTTGATGGGCTTAATGCAACCTATTAACCAACAAAACTCTGGATCTGGAGTTCAGCAAAACCCCCTCCCATCCGAAACATATTTTGATTTATGCTTTTGTATCAGTCATCTGTCAAGCACTGGATTTGGACGAGATAGAGTGTTATAGTTTCATCTTAAGAGAGGAGGTGGTAATTACTGTTATGAGCCAAGATGGGAGAGGCTTGATCATAACTAATCCACAAGCGAAGTCGTTTTAAAAGCTTGCCGGGGCGACAGCGACAGGTCCTGCGCACCATGTATGACAAGTGTATACATGTGCGATTACAATGTGATCCACGCAAAGCCATCCTGACAGCCTGTACCCTTTAGAGTCACCCTGCCTATCCCTCAATCCATCCCATCCACTTATACATTCATCCTTTCTCTTCACACTGACCCCTGTCACTATCCCGCACAGAGGTTTTCACCGTGAGATAGAGAAGGTCGATAATGTCCATCCACCACACAGTGGGGAGATGTCATCCTAACCATAATGAGGAGCTGTCCCCTGTGTCTGGACATGTGACTGTGTGTGTGTGTATGCGTGCGTGACAGGCTTTCAAGCCAAGTCTTGACTTGATAGGGTGAATACTGCGGCAATGGAAGAGATACAGACTTATTTTTAACCTTCCCGTTATCATTGCACTTTTTGTCAATAGGGATCAATTTGACCCCAGCAATAAACCTCCAGAAAATGATTATAATAAAATTTGTTACCCAAGTTTATGAGTCAGGTACTTTATGTTTTTTTTTGTTTGTTTGTTTGTTTTTTTTGACTATCTAAATAGCCCTTTAAATAAAACATAACAATAATACATTCTTGTGGGAAGAGTTTTTTTCCTCCCCAATCATCAGTGGTTTTCACAGCACAGGTATGGGTATCTTTGGTGAGAGCTGTAAAGCGGAGGAAAGTTTACTGAAGATTATAAATGGCATGTTATAGTTCCTCAGTGTCCAAGAAAACTAAAACAACAAATGTGTGTAAAATGTTGATATTTCTTCTATGTTTTATACAGCTGAAAAAGCCTGGGGTCAAATGGCCCCTGATGCGTATAAAATGTGTCCAGGACATTGAAAACATGTCATCATTAATTGTATATTTACCCAGTTTTGCCCATTACATTAAGAAACGCCATTAAACATGCCAAGAAAATTATGTCAATCGTGTATTAAAGAGATGTTAAACACTGAATAGGGTCAAATTGACCCCAAAGATAATAGGAGGGTTAATCTATAATGTGCTGATGATGAGATCGGGCAGTACAGAATGACTCATTGGTTTTAGATGACGTGTCGGCATCTTGTACCAAGCCAAACGAGCCTCTAGTTCGCGCAGCTGACTACAGGCATGTTGCCAGCATTAGCATTACTTCTTAATGGTGTAGATGACTAGCAGCTCTTGCCAAAAAAATCCACCATTGTTCAGGAAGAGGTTATAATATAATGTATGAAAGAGACATGATTTTCTTTGGTCTATATAAAGCACTGCACTTTATGTACAGGGTGGGTTTATTTATTCAGGCCCTGGGTGAAGAACATTTTTGACAGGTTTGATTATAAGGTGCTGATCACAATGCAATTAGCGCATGTTCCAAAGTGTACCATTGTGCTTGGACAGCTAATTTCAGTGCATGTTGGGTACTAGGTAACAAGCAACTTGTGAACCTGAGCTTGAGCTGCCACTCCAGATGCTGCTGATTATAAGTACCGCCTTGTTAGATTCTGACAACTTTGATTGGTCAGAGTTCAACTGGAAGTATCGCAGAACCAACACGCTGCTTTCAGCTCGTGTGTGGAAGCGCTGTGAGGGCAGGCATGCTGCGTCCAATCCATTTTTTTTTCAAAACCGTCCTAGCTAGTTATTTTTAACAAAGTATGTTGCCGAGACTGTGCATGTGCCATTGCGAGACCATGAAGAAAAAGTTTTGCAAAGTATGCCTTACAAGTGAAGAGGTTGGGTTTCATAACAAGTACAGTATAAGTTAATTTAAAATGACTTTCTGACTTGTCATATCTCACGCTAAATTATCTCACACAGTATCATGTCATACTATAGACAAACTAATACAAAACCCTCCCTGTTCTACAGTGAGATTTGTGATTTTCATACCCATATTCAGCTTTCTCCCTGGATCATATTTCTCTGGATTTTCTCCCATATTTTGGTCATACTCTCCCCATCCACTATAATTGTTAGAAACAGAAACACCAAAAATAATCTCAGCCTTATGCTATCACTGCTGTTTCCAAGCGGTCAACAAAATATGTTAGACCTAAAATGCAGTCTTCATCATACTGGCAGTTTTCACTTCCAATTACTTCTGTCTTCACTGAAAACACCGTTGGGCAAACAAGACTCGATGAGACTAATATAGTCTAATATATCAGATTTGCAGTCTAACATATGTGTTTCTCTCTTTTTTTCAACCTTTCTCTGATTTGATTTAGGCAAAGCAGCATCATTTTTAAAATCTAGGTAAGTTATGAAATCCAGATCCAGAAACGTTTTCACACTGGCAAAGAAAAAAAAACTGTTTTGCTAAGCTGTGTCTCCCATTGGCCACATGCATAGTGTGGTAATATTGTAATTTAGTCAGTTTCAGGCATTTTCTGAGATGAACCATCACCCAACCTCATCACCACCACCTGTAGGAACTAGTTTTGTATTATTGGGAATTGCAGTTATGGGAACCAGATGTGCAACGTAGTTGAAATCACATCTCAGCTGTGGAATAAGCTGCACATGACACCAGTGTATTGTAAAGAATAAGAAGATCCACTCTGATATTCAGGGACTATCTGGGAGTTTAGCTGCCTTTTAGTGTCATCGTAACCTTCTGGCCAAGATGTTTAGTTAATAATGCCCAAACTTCCTAAATTCTGCAACTATTACACAAATTACTGCTCTGGTAGCTCAGTCTAGTTATAGCTGAAACGATGGTCAGCTTTTTTTATGATCAGCCTCAGTTGCAAAGCTATACCTAACACCACATGAGCAAGGAAGGCTCACTGAGTACAAACTAAGGAGGCAACAGTGTTGGGAAAGTTGTTTTTGAAATATAATAGGTTACAGATTACTAGTTACCCGGTTAAAAATGTAATAAGTGATGTAACTATTTAAATTACATCATCAGAGTAAAATTTCTTATTGCATTTGATTCCTTTTTTATTACTTCTCTAACAAATGTCTTAAACTGGACAATAAAGTTGAAAAGTGCTGAAAACACAAGTTTAAAACAGGCAGTGTGAACTTCACAACACTGAATGTCAATCTTTTATTAAAACATCTTCAGTATAACTTGAAATAAGATCAGTTGACACAGTTGCCCTGTTGCAGGCATGGCAGACTGGCTGTTTAGACTAATGGGCACTGATTTGATAGGCAGACAAGACGCGGTGCAAATTCAAACTCGACACCCAATCAAAAACACCGTTCAGGATTTGAGCACCTACTGCCAAATGAATGGAAACTGTGTAGACGTGGAAACTGCTCCTCGTAAGCCATCCTACACTCACATTTGTCCCAGCGGCTTTGCTGACCTGCGTTGTCTGGAAATTTGCCAACAGAAGGCTTTGCAGCACAGAAAAAAGCTGCAAAACAACAGAATAAATGTTATATTCTACATATAAGCTTTTTACCGAAAACATTTTGATGTGGCCCCTTTGTGATCACCAACATTTTTATTAGTAACTATAATTAAATTCCATTTTTTTTCAAAGTAACTGTAACTGATTACAACTGATTACATGCAACTCATCACTCCCCAACACTCACTGATCAACTCACCGATCAACTGACTGCCCTGAATTTGGCTCCTGAATGAATATGAAGATGGGGTGACAACATATAAAACTGGCTGTAATTCCTAAAGGGTTAATGCCATATTTTTGTGCAACTCTTTAAATTAAAGCTGAAAGTCTGCACTTCAATCACATCTTGATTACTCCATTTCAGATCCAATGTGGTGCTGTACAAGGGCGCAATTATGAATATTGTGTTACTGTCCAAATACTTATGGACCTAACTGTATAATGTGTCATTATGGGTGCAGCCCATAACACAAGTTTATTCCAGCTCCATTATTCAGTTTGCATCATGGTAAGTTCATGTTGCGTCACTTGTATACATGTTTTCCTCCTGCTGCAGCCTTTGCAATACAAAGGGACTTAAGTGTTTGCCAAAATCATCAAATCTGCAAAGTCTGCTGGTGGTGGCTTTATCTCAAAACATACTCAAACCCACGAAATGAAGGACATTCCCGGCTAGTACTTCTCTGTAAAAAAAAAAAAAAAAAAAAAGACAGCTTGACACTTGCCCCCATCATCTTGCACCCGTCAGACCTCTTTGCGCCCTCCAGTAATAAAGACCAGGGAAAAGAAGTGTGAGGAGGAGTGCTTGGCTGCCAGGCTTTGAGCGATTGATGTTTGAACAATGACTGACCTCGTCCACCACGGGTGTCTCAGGCGGAGACAGGAGTAAAGGAGTGCTGAGTTAAATTTTTTAAAAGCAGCCCAGCCGTGATTTATGTTTCAGCTATACATTAGCCGTGCCTTCAAGCAAGGTAATTTAGTTGTGTTTAACCCCTTGCCACATGCTGAATCTTTGACTAGACCTGGAGAGATGTCATTTGTCAGAGGCGCACGCTTAGATGTTTCATCTGAGCCTTTGTTTGATCTGCTGACATGTATCTTCACAGAGGCATATCAATAAACAGCTTGCAATTGTCCCTAGGTGATGTGCTGCAGTACAATGCCTCGTGTTCTTTCTTGAAGTCTTAGTGTTCAGGCTGAGCTCATAATAACCATCACTAATAAATGGTCAGTTAGTCAGTATTTTATGTTATTACGTCATTTAAGCACCGGATGATTAACTTTGGGTTTTTATCATATGAGTGAAAATTAAATATAAGATAAGGAATCAACTCTTAATGGCATATTGCTAAATTAATTAATATTTTATTTGTATTTTCACCGAAAGAAATTCTGTCAGTCACTTTCCATTGCCTTACTTTTTTTTTCTAATTTATTGTTATTCAGGAATAATAGTTAGCTTTTCATAAATGATTAACATATATTCAAGGAAATATAAATATTATTAGTGGGGTCTTTGAACTGGCGGTTAAAATGCTTATTTTAAGTAATTATAAGAATTATATTAAAACTAACAATAGTGATATGCAGGAGCAATGCTAATTAAGCCTCACTCTGACCCCTATTATCCATATGTGTTTGTCTGTACATATGTCTGCATGTGTGTATCTGCCTGTGAACGTGTTATATATTTAGCTAAATGTTCATGTGGCTTAAATACAACAAAGGCATTGTTCCGGCATGCACGGTCAGTTCAGACGCCTGAGGTCTCTGTAAATAACTGAAACCGCCTTGAGAAACGGGGTTGTCGGTTATTATATGAATAAGAATAAAAATGAAAAGTAATGAATCTTTCTCAGCTGGGCTGTAGCTGAGAGCTGATGGTCTGAATGCTAATTGACTTATTTACATTCTCTGATAATGAGCGTGTTGGAAGACTGGGTTTAAATAGTGATTATTGTTTGTTGGTGTTGATGCATTGCCTGCAGAAACTGCTCTGGTTGATGCTGAATATATAAACTACTTACAAAAAAAAAACAAACAAAAAAAAACAGTTAAACATTCTTTCTCATTTGTCAATAACACTACCATGATATCACAGTGAAATATCAACTTTTTTTTTTTGGCTAATAATTGAAAGGGAATGTTCACAAACAGAGTATGTGGCCCAGGGCACCACAGCAGCAAAACAATTTGAGGCAAGCGAACATGCGGCGCCGGGCTCTGAGATGTGTTCGCAGTGGCACGACACACACGAGGTGTCAGTCTCACAATTATAAGATCAATTCCCGGTGGAATCATGTCATGAACTCAAGAGGAAGTTTTGTAGCCTTAGCTTATTCAGCACTGTAAGGCACCGCACTCAGCACAACATAGCCCCCCATGTCCTGGCAAGCTAATACATTTTTATTACTTGTGTCAGGCCGTTTTAAGGTACCACACTATGCAAATGATGAATTCTTCCCCGGGTATATTTTCTTGCTGACAGTTTGAAGAAAAGCTGAGTGTCACAATATTGATTTTTTTTTTTTTTTTTTGCTTCTGGCCGTGGCTGTGAACTATTTTTTTCCCGCTCTCTTGATATGTACTGTATCTAAAAGCATGGGACTCTGGCGCAGTTCCATTCTCAGATGCTGGAAAATAAAACTTAATAAGGATTTAATTGATGGTGGCAAGAGAAAAAAATGAATGCTGGCCACCAAGTTCACAGTTTCAATCATGTCCCGCCAAGTGCCGCCATAGGCACTGAAGATGTCTAGTTGGGTGAGAATGCCTTCTTAAAATTGGTGAGCCAGAAAGAAATAGCGAGAGTGCATGGTCTCCTATTACTTATGTTTGTTCCCACTCTTGGCCTCCCCTTATGGGATATGCCTGAAAATGAACAATAGTTCCATTAAACAGCAAGTCAGAAACAAGAAGTTGAACACCAAGCCTCTCAAACTGGCAAGTCAGACTGAAAGATGGAATTTCAGCTGCTTGAGATTAAAAGCCCATGGCAGCAGATGGAAGTGGAAAAGAAAGAGCAGAGAAAGAGAGAAAAAAAGAAGAGTGGTGGAGGGAAAACGAGGAAGCACAGGAGCAAGACAGAGGTGGCAGGCAGTCAAAGTGGCAGTTACACTGTAAATAAGATCTCCCCACAGGGTGCTTAACTCTGGACTGCCTTTGTCTGGCCCTTAATAGCTCACAGGGCTGAGAGAGACAGATTAGAGCAAAACTGCAGGGATACAGAAATATAGGCTTTGTCTACAGCTGGGATTTATCTCCCACTCTGAGTCTGAACTTTGTTTTCCTCGAGGCCTCCGCTGTGTTGACTTGGAAAACTTGAGTTGTTCAAAGGTTCCACTTGCCGACAGACTCTGTATCATTATCACCTCAATAAGATTATCTCAGCTGTTTGGATGTACTGTCTCTTCTTTTTTTATTACTTCAACAACTCAAGCTGACAGTGTCAGCGTGCAGCCTGCCACAATCAACTTAAGCAGAATTGATGGACATGGGCGGTGTGTGAAGTTTTGTAACTTCGTTGGGATGCATTTCCATGTTGAAGCAGAGCAGCACAGAATGAACCAGGCTCATTTATCAAAGTGCAGCCTAAAGGGAAAACATACTCAGCTACATTAATTTGCACAGCACAGTGGCTGGGGGAAATATATTACCATGAGAAAACAGGTTAAAAAGCTCTGATTACTGTCATATAGCAGATCAATGAGAAGTTATGCATTATTTAGCTATTTTGTCATTGTAAAATGAACTAGAACAATAAAATACACCGAGTCAAGATTCCTTTATAACCTCAGTAGGACCCAAAAAAAAATACATCACAGCAGAGCATACAAATTACTTCCAAAATTTACACAACCCGCTACCGTATTTCATGGAAGAAGAAAAAAATGTGTAATTTACATAATACACCTCACATTTAAAATCAGGTGTCGTTAATAATGAGCACTTGTGTTTGAAGGAGCGCTTCATTAGTGTGAATGAGCATGTGATTGCCCAGGCTTTGATGTGACTTCACACGGCAAAACCGGATTGGGGTGGCTAATGAAGTTCTGAAAACGACCGCCGAGTTCAGTGAATGTCAGCGCTTCTTTTGACATTAAAAGTTAACAAGAGACCCTAAGTCCCTTTGATGTGACGCACCCAAGTTTAAGGAAGCTTTTGATACATAGTTGAACAAACTCAAACGCCAGGCATACAAAATTTCACAGTGTGCATCCTCTGCAAGCACATAGACGCCTAATATTTAACCCGCGTAGACTGAATAATCCTATTTTGTACTTCCAGGTTGACTTGGCCCTCACTGGATATTGAAATTTTTAGTGCTCACTTTGATCTGTTAGTTAAATCACAGGAGGAATAGCACCTAACATCACCTTATCTGTTCTGCTGCAGCTGAGATTTCCATAAATGTCAGCTTCATCCATCACATTTTCATGGGACATGTTTCGTCTGTTTTGATCATTTCCTTCTTTTAATTGTCCAAAAACTAATGGTGATCAGTGCACGTTTCTCTAAGTGGCTTCGGCAGCAACAACACGGGCACCTGTGTGTTTTGATGGCAGTATGCTAATTAGCTGCTGCACGAGCGGATGCTCCTTCCGAAAGAGAGGAGAGCCTAATTAATTTTCAGATTCGAGCTTTGATGTGTCTAATTGCTCTAAGCTTCCCAACTTCATTAGTCAGCGAGCTTCCTCGGTGGACGGTGAAGCTGGGTCCCCGCGGTTACAGAGGAGAGATTTACCTGTGTATTTTTAGGCCCTGTTATTATTAGATGCTCTGTTGCTGCTACTGCAGCTCTGCCTAAGCTAAAACCAATGGGAAGTAAATGAGAAGTAAACTTAGCTTTATGAAATAAAAGTTGTTTTACCCGTGAGAGTCAGAGGCCGAAATTGTCTTTGCTGTCTTAGTCTACAGTGATATAATTTACCATCACTGGCAGCTTCAGTTCTTAAAGCTACAATCCAGGATCGATACATTGCTGAGAGTACTAAAACCCCCAAAAGCAGCAAAGAGCTAGAGAATCTTGTGATATTAAGCAAACACTGGATGTCAATACACTGCTAGTTAACGCAAGCAGGCTCACTAGCCAGCAAGGCTAGCTTTTGCTAAAAAATACAGTAAACAGTATTCTGGAGGATATATTTTTGTCCATCAGCTACAACAGAATGCACACAAGCACAAACTGAGCTCAAATCGGGAATGACATTTATATGTTCAAATTACCATGTCCTTTTGAGTCCTGGCATAAGATAACATATAAAACTAATACTCTGTAAAGGTTTAAAGTCTAAACTGTTAGTCTGCAAAACTCTGAAGTCTAAAGTCTCATTTAGAGCTCGGACTCATGTTGGGTTTTCAGAGATAAAGCAAAAAGTACTTTGAAAATGAAGATAAAGAATAGTCTATTACTAGATTAACCAGTCTAAATATATCAGGAAAGCTGCCTTTTCTCACACTCCCTCTCTCTACACACACACACACACACACCCTACACATACATAGGCTATACTGTTTCTTCAGAGACATTGTGACCTAGAGCGGTTTAGAGTTCAGTACCTTGCTTGTGGGCACTTTAGCAATGCTGATTTAAGGGCATCCAAATTGTAATGCAAACACTTAGTTGGGAGGTAACAGCTTGAATATTCATCCAACAGTGCCAGGAACTGAACCCACGACCATTCATCAGCGATGAATTGTCTCACAGCAACTTGTTTTTCTCGAGGTTTTATATCTACTTGCAACCTGCGACCAGACCAATAATTTGCCAAGTCTGATGCTCATACTATAATTTGTTCACAATTATGGTGTATAATGTCAGGCTATACTTTTACAAGTGTGTAAAACTGTAAATCCTTTTATTCTGGATAAACAATCTCCAGTAGTAGTAGTAGCAGTAGTTCATGTTTAGTTAAAGCCCAGTATCACTGTTTACTGTCTCAAATGGCTTTACATACCCACAAGCTTACAATAAACAGGACAGCACCCCCTGACTTAATCCTCATAGTCTGCAAAAATTCCCCCAAAAACCCAGGGACCCCATTCCCAGCCATGCAGGTGTGCAATAGGTGCCAACCTAGTCAGCAAATTAGAAACAATATACAGTCATAATACAAAGCAAAACACATTAGCAGACAAAATAACCCCTTTTCCACCAAGCCAGTTTTAGGGCTTAGAGCCAATGCCTAATCTCGAACTAATTCTGCGTGTTTTGAGACAAAAAGATAGCTCTCATCCAGGAAAAATAGCTCCGCAGTGACACCAACTCTTCGCTGGTCTACAACAAAGAACCGACGGAGACCTGGTTACATCTGGGGCTGGTTACATAACTAACCAATTTTAGCCCCAGCTTGTTGAAAGATTATATTGACCTCTGACACTTTTTACAGTGTTTTTCTCAGGCAAGTGCATTGGGCAACTCTCCCCTCTTCTCTCTGCATGAAAGTAGCAGCCTCCTCCGTCCGGCAGCTGCTATTGTTGCAGTGTAGCTGCTGTGACGAGATTGTTTTTGCGTCACATCCTGCTCACTTCAACAGGACAGTAGCAGTGAATACATGTCTGTTACGCATTGCTGTGACAGCGGAGATGTACTCAGTGATGTTGTGACCGGGCTCTCTAGCCTGTGGAAAAGCAAACTGGCTCTTAGGAGGTTTGCAACCAACTTCAAACTGGCACTAGCACCACGTTCTTGTTGGCGGACAGGATGCATATGAACAAGTAGAAGCAGTGGCGGGGGCT
>OMLB01028496.1:7766-25786 GCA_900302555.1 Myripristis jacobus | reverse complement strand
AGTTTAATGATAGCACGGGTGGAGCTGTGTGACCCAACCCCGACCACTCGGACTCGGACTCACCCCAACTCCTCTACTGCACCTAAATACAACCCTCCAGCCACTATCCAGTGACTCAGTTTCGCCTCAGGGTAGCATTTCTCTGATTATTTTTTCAGCTTTTCATCCAGGGGAAATGTTTCGTTTAGATGCACATTTCAACCCCTCCTTGACTCTTGGTAAAGCCCATTTGGCCCTGGAAAAGCAATCGGTATTCTCAGGCTTGATGGAGGTCATCATTAATCGACTGAAAAGGGGGAGATGATGATGCCAATGGGAGGGCAGCCATCATAGTTACTGTAGGAAGGGGCTTGATTCCTTACAAGAGGCCATTAGGGGGTGAATGGGCTGACACCCTCTTGGAGCTTGGGCCCATAGCAATTAAACAGTTATTACAATGTCAATGATTGTGCTACAGGCTATCGAGTCTCACTCTGTCCCTGGATATATGCAGAGGCAGCAATCTGATGTGAGCAATTAGAAGCTGATAAGATGAAGTGAGCCTCCACTCCTCCTCTTCTTGCCCCATTTTTATTCTGCTCAGTGCCCCGCCCCCTCCTCTTGAGAGCCAAGCTGTCAAGCGGTTCCTTACTCCTTTTCTTCCTCTCTAGCATCTTCTCTCTACTGCTCACTCCTGTCCCCCCCTCCCCACAAACACACACACACACACACACACACACACATATACACCACACCCCCCTCCACATCCCTCTCTTGTTCTCTCTCAAGCACACCTCCTTAAGAAACTTTTAATGAATGTTGTTATATCCACAGAGGCTGCCATCCCCACATCTCAGTTTCACTCTTTTCTCTGTTTACACTCCTCTCTCCAGCCCTCCATCTCTCTCCCACACACTCCTCCTTCATCCATCTCTCCCTGTAGAGTCATATGTCCGTCCACGTTAAGATCAATAGCACATCACTCTGTTCTTGCTGACGAGTGGCAAATGAATGATATGCTAGTCAAAGTGTGCCTTCAAAGAAAACATACTCAAGAATGTTGTTGTGTCCCCAGAGCTGGATTCGACTTAGGAAGCTGCTCAGAGGAGGGTTCAAGTAAAAAATAATGGAAAAACCTAATGATATATGAACATTTAGTGCCTAATAAGATGCAGAGTAACTTGCTGCCATCAGAGCTACAATGTGAATCAGGCCTGATATTTCAAACATCACCCAATCATATAATATAATTTCTGTCCTGTCTGAACCTGATAGGACCACAATGTTTCATTGGGTCAAATTTGGAAATTTCTTCAACACAAAATGTTATTACAGAGCCTACAACCTCAGTAATGTTCAGATCTGCTGCTTGGGGAGCATGAGCTATCTGGTGTTCATGAAACCACTTTTGTTCAGCAGTGTGTATGCATTTGAATCTGGGAACATCACGAGCAGCATTTGCACCATATGGTCCATGTGGTCCTATAAAGTGGCTTTAATAACCTAGCAGACTACATGGCCGCCAAAATCCCTGTGTAGCTGCATTTGTTCTGTAATTGTGATTTGGTTACTGCACATATAAAGCCCTATATCATGTGGTGTTCTTGTTGTTTGTCCACCCCCTGCATTTAGAGGAGAGCCAGAGCTTGATGCACTTTGCCTCCCAGGTGATGTTTCCAATTTGGAGTCTGTGTTAAAGCATCATTTTTCTTTAGTGCAATCCCTTTCCTTTATAGCAAAACACACTTCCAAAGAAGTTCAGGAGCACTCAGATTCAAATATCTTTTCCTGGCTCTCAATATTGACAATAGCAAACAGACAAACTACGGACCCAACCCCCTGTATAGCCAATCCTGGACCCCAATGTTTCTCTGGCACCAACATCCGGTCTCATTTACCCTCCATCTCTGGTTCATATCTTACAACATACTTACTTATTTCCTTACAGTAATGTCTCACTTTCTATCTTACAAATGTCTAGAAGTTCTGTAGATGATTGCAGTGGCCCCATCATAATTTGGCACTCTGTTACCATGGCTGCTGGACAAGAGTGTCAAAGGACTGTAAGCTCTACAGTGAAAAGTGAAACATATTGGTCCACTTATCCGCAAATACTGTATATGTCCAACTTTTAGGGAACAAACATTATTTGGCGTGTGAGAAATCCTTGTGCAAGTCAGTAGGGCTGAGAGGTATTTCTCTGAAAAATCATGAAAGCCCTGTGCAGGTAACTCTGTTGTGACACAGACCCTTAATTAGCGCCACAGAGTAGCTTTAGCACTGTTAACAAAATCTAAGAGCTTCTCCCTCCACTACCTCAACAGACAGGTTTTACAGTGAAATGGAAAAGAAGAGGCAGAACTGTTCCTAATGATACCAGCCTCCGTTATGTTCAGCTAAATCAGGAAAAAGTCAACAACATCTAAGAAGTCGTGTCCTCAGGGAAGTTGGTCCATGATGCCCTTAAAAGTGTAGACTAGTGGGAAAAGTCTGGCATATCTCATTAGAATACTGTGAAATAGTATGATGATACTTAATAAAGAGAGCATACAACAAAGAAAAAAGTTTTAATATTAGAACCTGATTTCATGCAAAGCTTGTCCAGAGGCCCAGAATTTTCCTACTATATGATCTGAGAGAAACTGACAATGAAATTAAATTGTATTCTTCTGTCATTTAAAATATGCACAGAGAAGTGAGCTCATCTCTGCATGAACTCACCCTGTCAAAAACCAACCTGCACACCTCCACCGCTCACAAAGAGCACACCACACCTATTGTTTTTATACCTGAAGCTAATCAGTTTGGGAGCACTGCTGTACCTTGACCGTTCAACATAGAAATAGGCCTTAAGGTCACAACAACAGCCACAATTCGATGTTTTTTTTGTTCGTTTTATTCTCATTTAGAAATCTTTGGACTCATTGATTTGTAAAAATGTAGATAAAGTAAAGGATCAACAAAATGGGGGAAAAAATTCTCTGTTCGTGTGGTGAAGGGTTTGTCCTGTATTCCAGTTTCTGACGGGGAGGTGCACATGAACTCCCTACTAAGTCGTACCTTTAAGTCAGGAAAATCAGGGTTCTAGATGTAACATGACCTGGCTGAGTTGTTATGTTTCAAAATGTCAGCTGATTGTACGGGATGTTTGATGCGTTTTGGTCTGGTGGTCTGGTCTGGGCCAGCCAGAATTGGCCCTAACCTCCAAGACCTGAGCAACTCATTTAAAACAGACATGAGCTCATCAGCCTGCTTGACTGGATTGGTCCCATTCTGTCAGCCAGCTTGTCTCTTACCAGGAACCTGATACATGGTGGTAGATAGGGTGACAACTGGGGGAAAACCATTCTCAGCTACCCTCCTCCCCCCATCCTCCCTTTCCTTTCTTCCTCTTACCTCATCTACCACCCTTCGCCTCCCTCTCTTCACCAGAAGTCTCCCGCTCCACCTTTTGCTCATTTTCACCCTCCTACCTTTTTTTTTTTCCATTTTCTGTTCAATCTTCTTTGTTCTCCACTTTTTCTGTTCACCCTTGTTATTTCTTCCTCCCATTCACCGCTTCACTCCTTGTCACCCTCTTGTCCTGGCCTCCGATCTTTCCCTCCATTTCATTTAGTCCCACTCTTTGCCTTCCTACCTCTGTATCCCTCTTCCATTAACTTCTTATCACACCTTGCCAGTTTTCAGCCTCTCCTAGGGTTGACAGACCCCGAATGTCACAGTTAAAACCTATTTGGTCCAAAACACACACTTCTATTGTGAAAGAGTCACTATGAAGAAAATGTCATGAACTCAGAACAAGGGGACATAAGTTAGGACCTGAAATGGGACAGTGCCTGCAAGATCTGGATAGTGGGTGCAACAAGGGTTCAAGATGTTCATAGTGAGTCTTTTTTTTGTTTGTTTGTATGTTGTTTTTTTTTAAATTATATAATACCATACTACCAAAACAGCCCCCAAATCCCAGCCTTCTTGTTTGTGGAAAGTGGCTTTACAACATCAAATGAAGCTTTTCTTACAGGTGACTCGACCTTGTTGAAAGCAATCAAAGGGTTTTTTGAAAAATCTCAAGTGCTGAGGCACTGCTTAATGTCTGATTACAAATGTGCAGTCTTACATGCAAGATGCAGAGACATCAAGCCCAATCAAACACATGTCCTGCCCACTGCTGGTGGAGAAGTTCAGCCAAGCTTACCATATGGGCTAGAAAATGACATGGTGAGCATCCAGAACCTTGCATTTTCTTTAAGAGTTTAAGAGTTTTTTGAGCTTTAACCAAATTTGAATCACAGTAAAATTATGTTTTATTAAACCTTTAAAACATTACAAATCTAAACACAACTTTGGCAGCTTCACTATAAATGTAAACCGTATATTTTGAGGTGTCAGACACCTCCTGAGAAGGCCAAAAATCTAAAGCTCAGACAATAAATTTCAGAGAATACAGCATGACTTAAATCCAGTAAATGACTATGTAAAAGAGGAATGGGTGTTACAAACTCACACACCCTACCAAAATCATGGATTAAAACATCATTATGTATTGTCTACTATGTACTTCTCCCTCAAATGTCTTACACTGTCCTTTGTGATGTGCTATGTCCTTTTAGCAGCTTTCAGTGTTCACGGTGAAGTGCTGTAAGGTGTCAGTATGCCTATACATCCATTGCAGTACTTTACAACTGTCCGTTTTGGCAGTTAAACCCACCTAAACTCAACTCCCTGTACCCAAATTTGATTTTGAAATAGCGCTTACCCACCAAAATTACAACTAAACATTATTGTAAACAGTGTAAAACTGGTGCTAGTTATAGAGGAATTCAAGAGAAGAAACGTCATAAACGAAAGCATTTTCAAAACTGCTATATTAGTGGTTGTTTGCCATACGATGACGACTGATTTGACTTCGGAGTGGACCCATCTTGTGAGTCACCACCCCTCACAGAGCACAGTAGAGAGAATTTGTGATCTATGTAAATGCCGTGTAAGTGATCCCGAATCTGTATGAGGGGGAGCTGTGCTACGTGGGCCAGCAAAGATCATAGGTCAACTTGCCAGGGTGAAAATTGCCTTGATAATGGTGACTCCTATTTCAAAGGAGCAACTTGACCCTCCTGTCTATGCTTGATGAGTCAAGGTACTTTTAAGACCATCTCATCTCGTGGCTTACGCTCCTCACTGAGTGACAGGCTCACAAGGGGGTATATGCACCGTGTGTGTGTGTGTCAGCATTAGTCGAGTGAGCGATCTCCGTGTCATCATCCTTCACCGCTGTAAGCGAGCTGGCACTCCTGGGTTGGTGCCTGCTTGACGAAGGCCTCGGTTGGCACCTGTCACTCAGCGGGCGGCCAAGTGTGACGCCCTCCATTAGCCTGGCTGACAGCCGTGGACCCGGGGCATCACTCACTCGCTCGCTTCATTGGCTTTTAACGCTGTCCTGCCAGCACTCGCTCGAGACCTTTCAGCTGTACGTGCACGATGTGGCACGAGCAGGTGAACGCAAACACATACGCTCATATAAACACACACACACACACACATGGGCGCGCACATACACACCCTCTCCAAGAGCCATTCACCTTGGGCGCTGCCAGGAGGCAGTGACCTGGTGGAGGCCTGGGCAAGGCATCACCATGACAACTTGGAATGGCTCTGACATTCGTTCCCTGATGTCCCTCTGTCCTTCTTGTCCACTCTCTTTACTCTCTTTATTTGGTCCTTTCTCCTCTTCTTTACAACATTCCTCCTTGCATATCTCCCTACTTTGCTCCCTCCCTCCCTCCCTCCTCTACTCTAAGGCCCCATGCTTAATTCATGCGGTACTTGGCTTTGCGGTTGGGAGCCAGTCATTTCACTGATTCGACTTGGCCAGGCCTCAAGGTTGAATAGGGCACACATTTATCTGAGACCTTCTGGATGCTCAGAGCTTGCCAAAGACCTGACCTCTTCTCCTCTCTCCCTCTCTCTTTCTGTCTCCCTCTCACTCTCTTCATCTATCTATTCATCCTTTCTTTCCTTTCGCTGACAGTCTGTTACTCTCTGGGCTCCCTGGTTTGTAAAAAGCCTCTTTTTTCGAAAGATCTTTTTTTTTTCACAGTTTTAAATGGAACAAAGATGAGAAGATCCTTGATCTTCCACTAAATGAAGATCTTAGTGGCCTAATTAGGTCAAATCCAACGTCTCTGAACAGCAGTGGAGCTTTGCCGCTGTTTGACCAACCCCGTCTGCATCTTGTTAGCTGGAGAAGGCCGCAGAGGCAATTTCAGATCAATACCAACCTTCTCAAAATTCACAGAGCCACTAAATGAAGGCCTAACATGTCCGCAACTATGACTCCTAATCCCACTTCACTGTGCAAAATCAATGAATTTTGTTGGCCTGTAAACACCTTTGACAGCGATGTGGAATCTCACAACATGTGCCGAGGCTCCCAGTGTGACCGTGAGTTAAGCTAAATGTCCATTTTTGTGTCAGCGCGCTAAAGCCCTGTTGGATCAATGAAGCATTTGGGAGGGTTAATTTCTAAGGAATGAGGAGATATTGATGTAAATCATAAAAGACCCATATGAAGGTGCTGTGACGGTTAAGCTGGAAATGCAATTCACAGCTACCATGTGCAGCTAACAGGCAGGTGTAATCGAGATGAATGAATGAGAAAGCAAATAAGATGAATGGGCTGGTCGATTCAGTCAAGGGCTCTCTAGCCCTTTCTAATCTCCAAGGCTGAGTCCACTGGAGACCTGTCTTTAAATGCCTGCTTCTCCTCCTCCTTTCTCAAAGGAGAAGAAAAGCTATCATGCACTCTCGACTGCGCTGAGAGGAAATGCTGGTTTTAGCGCTTTATGTAGTATAGCATAAGAGGTGCTAACAACTTAAAACTGACAACCTTGGCAAATGATGGATGTGTTTCAGATGGGACTTAAGCAGTTACATATCAACAGTGAAATCCATAAATAGCTTTTCTGCCTAGCATCTGGGTGCCACTTACAAAAAGAGGGATTTGATCGTCTTGTACAGTATTACGCTTACTGACATAGCAGCATCTATCAGTGGACCATGGTTAAACAGGATGACAGGGAACTGACATTGGAAATTGAAGAATTTGAGGCAAACAAAGCAAGTTGAGGGACAGTTAGATCCATACAGGTATTTTTGACTATCAGCGCCTAGAAAATAAATGAATTGCCCAACACACAGTATTAAACACACATTATAGACCATTCAAAGTCCTACGGTCTCGTGAATACAGATATTTTTGAGTGACTGTATGAGTTCAGTTCAATTTTATTCATTTTTTTTTATTCATAACAAAGGTTATCTCAAGGCACTTAACAGGTACTTAACTGATTTTAGCTCATCCCATGAACCCTAACCCTAACCCATGAGCAAGCACGTGGTGACAACAGGGAAAACCTCGAGCAGAATCCAGCTCTGGGTGGGTGGCCATCTGCCTCAATCGTTTGGGTTGACTTAGGTATTAATCACAGAAAACATTTTATTATGCTCTATTATATGTGCCCTAAATAGTGATTAAAAATAATAATTGTTACTTATGCAGTAAAACTCTGAGCCAAAATAAAGCAAACCCATTTGTTAATTTGTAAAAGAAGATGAAAACAAAGCAAACACTGTAAAAGTACAGACAAGGGCCCAGCTGTGACTACTGAGAGGTCTCAAGCACTGGCAGCAAGGAATGAGGTGTGTGTGTGTGTGTGTGTGTGTGCGCCCGCGTGTGCATGTGTGTGCATGTGTGTGTGTGCCCTGTCCTGCCTGATCAATGGGAACATGTGTTAATGAGTGTTTACTCCACGGCTGGCTGGACCATCAGGGCCCTGCACTAACCTCCTCTGTCTGCTGCAATTACTGACGCAATACATCCTGCTGACCTGCCACACACACACACACACACACACACGCACACACACAGTCATAGATACACACACTGTCTCTCTATGTCCCATCACCCCTCTAAAACACATGAACACATACACACGCCACACTGTGGATGGAAGATGAACATCATAAACATGACAAGCTTTTTGTGGCTCATAATGATTGGTAGACTACCAGAGGCTCTCATTAGTCAAACACACACACACACACACACACACACACACACACATGCATTGACTTTCATAGCATGTACACAGTGCTGTAAGTGGGGTATTTTTCGTAGCAAAATGAAAGCAAGAAACCTCATTCAGTATTCAAGGATTCACATTATTGGGAAAAGCGAACCACACATGAGAGAAGGGACGGGTGAACGGTTACTGATATGAAAATGAATGATATGATGCTTTTATTAGTTCAGTGGTTAAGATACAGATTCACACACACACATGTACACATGCATGCAACATGAGAAAATGAGTCTGGTACTGCAATTCTTTAAAAGACAACCTTACTCAGCGCACACACACACACACACACACACACACACACACACACACACACACCTGTACTGCAGGACATCCTCCTTACCTGTTCTTACTGGGTCTATAACACTGTGTTATAAATGGAACACTATTAAACCTAAATAAAACGGCTTTATGTATTGAAGACATGAAAGTCCTCTATTATAGTGAAGACATCATTATCTGCTCTCAGCACATCTGTGTGTTGCTCTCTTATGAACACACATACTCTCAGAATGTGTGTGTGTGTGTGTGTGTGTGTGTGCCTTCAAACTACTGAGAGTTCCTTTGTAATCACTAAACACAGCTTGCTATGCCATCTTCTTTCTGTGTGCAGTATGTGAGTGTGTGTGTGTGCGTGTGTGTGCGTGTATGTGTGTGTGTGCGCGCAGATAGCGTATTGACATTTCCTACGTGATGTGTGCCAGTGTCAGTTTTTGGAGCTCGTGACAGACAGAAAAAAAGCAGAGAAGGACAGAAGAGAAAGATAACAGAACAAAGTCAGACAGACAGAATGACAGCAACGACTGAGGAGAAGCTTTTTTACTCATTCTAATGCTAAAAATGTGTGTGCGTGTCGGTGTGTGTGTGTGTGTGTGTGTGTGTGTGTGTGCCCACATGTGCAAGATTGTGTGTGCCTGCACCAGTGTTAATACATATGTATGCATTCACCCCTGCATGGAAAGATTTGTGTATCTCTATGTACACTTACAACACTCTTTTTGCAGTGTGTGCATTCTTGTATTAAGGCCCAAATGTCCTGAAAGGGACAGCAAGATGAGGAAAGTGAGGATATTTGCCATTTGTCAACTCTTTGATGGGCTATTTCCAGGTTAGGGTTGGGTTTAGGTTAAGATTAGCATTAGGATTAGGTATCAAGTAAGATTAGGAGTAACGTTAAAGGTTAATCTAGAGTTAGGTCTTGGGTTCAGCGTTAAAGGACAATGCCGGTGTCATTTACAGCTAAATTTTTAAAACACATGCTGTACGGTTTCAATCTAAATTAACTGCTTTCTTGGAGGACACCCGGAATAAAAAGACATGGATGTGACAATAAGGTTTGTAAGGTGACATGTTTCTGAGGGATTATTTCCTGGCAAAGACTTCCATGTCTTCCTGTGGGTGTCAGGGTGACAGTAGGCAGAACGTAACGTTAGGCCCACATTGATATGAAAACACTCAACTCGGCGCAGCGAAATAATGATAAAACACAACGTCTCGACCAAAACCAAATTAAGGCTTCATGTTTACTTTGATGGATTATGTAGCTCTGTGGAAGCCGATTTTCATACAGCGTCGCACAAGAATGAACGGAAGCAAATGGTTCCTTCTGAACGAGGAAAATGAAGCCCTGAACACTGCCTGTGTACAGAGAGCGCTCTGGGAATAATGGAAAAAAGCTGACACCGTGAATGCCTATCAGCAACGGTCCTCACAAGTATAGCAGTTAACTGTGTGTGTGTGTGTGTGTGTGTGTACACTTGTTTCAATGCATGTACAAAACAGCTCTCAAAGATTAGTGTAGATTGGATTGTATGTCTGTATGTTAAAGCCATTCTTTAATGGGAACAAAGTGTGGGACAAACCACATCTGTGTTTACTTTATCAAACAATCCAACAAGCCGCAAATAGGCGTGAAATCGTCAAAGGCAGCACAAGAGAGGAGATAAGCATTACCAGGCGCTTTTTTTCTATTTTAGTCCTTTTTATTTACCAGCTGTCTGTCCAAAAGGTTATCGGTGGCCATTACCATTCAGCCCCGCTGAGGTCTGGTCGGCAGCCGTGGCACCGCTGGGCCGTCGATACCCAACGGCACAGTGTAAATGTCAAAATATGGATGGCTCAGTGGCTGCTCCAGCCATAAAAATGAGGGGCTGCTCAAATAGGCCTGCTGGAGTAAAAGCCTCTTAGATACAACCTTCTCTGCAGGATTGTAAAATGCCACTTTAGTCCAACATGACCTAACTGACAGGCAAATAATGCAATACAATGTGATAGAAGTGTGATACCTGTGAATGGCTACCTGCACCATTTTTTGTAATCTGTAACATTTTATGTGAAATTGAATTTGTGAATAAGAGACATTTTAACATTTAAAGGGTGAATATCGCTGAGAAAGGAAACCCTATTCACAGCAGACCAGAATGGAAAAAAAGACAGATGAAATATGACTTACATGACATGAGCAGTTAGGAGTGTATATCATTTTGAGATTAACAAAAACAAAAATACTTCTTGGGCTTAAAAATAAAATTCAGAATTTTCTAAGACTAGATTTGCTTTATACAAGAGAGACTTGAAATGTAGTTCCTCACAGCCGCAAGATTTATTCTGGGTGCATCAGGGACTGGAGGAGGAAAATGAGTGGAGAGCTGTGAGTATGGAAGCCCCATGCTCTCTACATGTTCAAAATGCATCCATTAAGAGGAAAAACAGGGCATTGGCCTTCTAATCAGAGCAATAGGCCTGGACTTTGAAAGGTGGAAATTTCCCAAGAGAGAGAGCACTGGTCCAATCCAATTTCCCCCTAGATTAACCGACCGTTCACGCAAATTATAATTCAAGGAGACAGTGATGTGATTAGAAGGAGCTTATCCTCTGTTGTATGGCAGTTTCAGCAAGACAATCAACAACAACCAAGTATAGAAGTGCCTCATGTCTATGTCATAAACTGCCTCTTATGTTTTTTAAGCCGCCCTTGCTCTCCCAGTCATGATTTCAAGGAAAACGTAACTTTTAAATGCACTTTGAATGAAAAATGTATTTGCCTAGGGATGGGAGTGGTTGTTAAAATAAAAAGAACACCAAGACATTAAATATGGACACAAAAAGTGTGGTGACAGGCAAAATTGTTAGAGTCAAAATAGGACAGCGGCAATAATTATAACATTTCCCAGATGCTATGACCAACTGGTATTAAAATGTGATCTGAACCTGGACGTGGAAATTGATGCAAGGTGTGAAACGCACACAGCATGCACTGAGATCGAATTATGATCAGCTCTACCAGAGTCAGCTGGGTGCAAATGCAGTCTGCTCAGTGTGTTTGCACTGCCCACGGGGCCGAAATGTCATGAGTCACTCTGAAATTTACTGTCCATTCATCCTAGCTGAAAGACTCCAGCCATCCACCATCGCTCCTCTCATCTGTAGTGAAAGTGTCACTATAGCAGCTCAGCAGCTGCACGCAGCTGGTTTCTGTTGCCTGTTGAAAAGTCAAAAAAGGCGATTGTGTGAAAGGAAAAGTAAATCCAAGCTTTACAGTATCGTGTCAAATCACCCTTCATTCGGCAATTTTGCCTTTGCAAACAGTGTCTACTGCCTGCCTGTGTGTGCAAACAATATAATCCAGTCATAGTGATCACAGACTCCTACCTCAGTAGCCTAGATATCTGAGGTCTTTTTTAGTGAGAGGATGATACATCATAACCAATTAGCAAATTCATACTCATCCTGCCATTCAGGATACATAATGCACCTAACATGCGTTAGTAATGGTGCGGCAGTACTCAGCAAATTCTCCTCAAATTCCTTGCCCTTCTTGCCAGACGCAGAGGAGGTATTTAAGTACCACGCTCTGGGTGAATACTCATTGCTGAATGATTGGCTAGCATGACTGAGGAACATCGTTGAGCCTCAACGGTCACTAAGTGCTATGTGACACATTGTTCTAATTGGTTGTAGATCTGTCCAGAGGCTATCGATAACACATAAACATAGAAATAAAGTAGAACATAAGGCTTATTCACACCAAGACCAATTTTCCAATTGCAATTTTCAGCCCAAAAAAGTGCACAACAAGATTTTAAAACAGAACTTTGCATCCCTATGAACACCTTTACACAGAGTCCAAAACATCACACTGTGCAGATCCATCTTTTTTTTTCTTTTTTTCAGAGGGTAGGTTAAATGTTTTTGGTCGAGGGTCAAAAGAAAACTCATCAATAAATCAGATGAGCTTAATTTGAAGTCATGTCTCTGGAACTGGCATTCAAGATGGATGTGGATCTATTGATATCCTCCTGAAAAATAGAGAGCTATATGATAAAAGCCCTAACAGCAACCAACAAATGCAAAATCCCTTTTGCTTCAAAACTATTGGGATTATTTCCCAGTAATTAATCTTGCCCTATTGTTAACAGCATTACTGAGTTAGCTGAGCCATTTTCATGAAGATGTGCCACATTTAATTAATTTTGGCAAATCCACAATGTCTACAATGCTGTGGCTCTGTTGCTAGGCTGTGTGACTTATACAAAATGTACAGCTCAGAGTGGATTGTGTCTGACTTATTGTATACTTCCATCTCCAGCCGTGTCTGTCTCTCTCTTACTCACACTCATGTCTCAGCGAATTTTACCTCCTTCTCTCAGGCGTCCCCTCCCCATCTCTCTCTCTCTGATCCTCTCCCTTTTTATCCCGACTACTGGTTGGGGTTGCTCGGGCACTTATGCAAATAAATCACGCTGCTAATTACAATGCAATTTATTTACAACAAAGCAAGTTACTGCGACATACCCTCATTTGCATAATAATGACAAAGGGGGGTCTCAGAAGTGATGGCTTTAAAGAGTGTAAGAGGAAGACAAAAGTGAATCAAAAGGAGCTGGCATGAGACAATACAATAACACAATAACACAATATATGTTCTGGACTCACTGAACAATTTGAAATCAAACGTGTACCTATAAACCGAACACAAATTATTAGGAACTTCTAAGCCTACCAGATACTAAGCTGCAACCCCCTTTGCATAATCCACATCTCAGTTGTGTCAAAGCCTAAAAATCCCTCTGTAACTCCTTTGCTTCTCTTTATCTACATCTCCTCCTCTGTGACTGGAATATACTTAATAAGGGAAATCAAATGTACTTGGGAACAAAGAGTAAGCGTCCTTAATAGTTTGCATATTGAATTTATGTACACAAGAGAGGTAGGGCTAAGAGGGCAAAAAAAAAGCTTCAGCAATCTCATGCAAACTAAATCTAAATCTAACGGTAACTAAATCTATGCTCAGTGTCTCTTTCTCTGTGCTTGGCCACTAGATTAGATTACATTAGATTAGATTAGACAAAATAAAACTTTGATGATCTCGCTGCAGAAACTGGCTCATTCGATCAGCAGACTGTAAGAAAGTACAAGTAGAAAAAAAATGTAAGAAGTTACAAAATAAAATGTCAACCGAACCTGTTGACAACATATTGAGAGTTGAACAACAAATAAAAGAAAGATTTTACAGGTTTGAAGTGGATGTACAAGTGTGCATCACTTGCTATTGGCATTACAAGGTCTCATCACAGGGATTACATCCAGACATGCAAATATGCATTGAATGTCGTGTTGACAGGTATTCAGTGAAATATGTATGTGCAGGAGACGAGCTTGCTCTCCTGCAGTGTGTTTTCAGCACAGAGCCGCACCTCTCCATGTGCATCTTTCCTTGTTTTAACAGAAGAGAAACTCTTCAAAGTTCAGAGAGATGAATAAGCCGCGGTTTGACAAGTTTCCACAGCAGTAGACAGAAGCCAGGTTGGCGACCTCTCTGTGTTTGTGACATGGAGAATAGAGAGAGCCTTCAATAGCTGTCATGTTTGGGATAATTAGAGCAGGACGGCAAACAGCTCAGGCCCGGCTTTTTGCAGGCCCGCAGGACGTTTAGGTCGATGCTGTGAGCAATTAAGCAGCAACTATGAGCCATTCTGCAAGGGAGGACCTGCCGATTTCTCCCCTATTTACTTGTTTCTTCTGCAGCTGTCAATGGCATGTTGGAAAAAAAAGGTAAATAATGAGGTTGCTCGAAGCCTCTTCGCTTTGCTATCTCCGTCTCTTTTGATTTTACTTCATCCCGCTATACATTTCTCGATTTAATTCAGTCGCTTTACTGGCGTGGCTGTATAACAGAATAGCATATGGAAGATGTAGATACACAATGTACATTTAAAAAAAAACCCAACACGCAGAAGCTTACACATTCAAATCATCTTGAGATAAATTATTTGGATTGAAAACATGTATAATGCAACACTACAAAAACATATATATCAGGTATTGCAATTGCACAATATAAATTACCTCTATTGCCTCTCCTGATCTTTCGCTCCACCTTTCTGTCTTATTTATATTGGTGATTCTGTTTATTTTCCATGTTTCACTGTGAGATATTCATTTGAATGATATCAAAAGCCTGTTATTCTTCCTCATCCACTGTTTGTTTTCCTCTCTATTAATCTTTCCCTATCCATTTTTCACTCTCAATCTTTGAATGCCTAATCCCGCTTTTATTCTCCATCTCCGTCTCATAGCATCTTCTTTCTCTTCATCTCCAGCTCTCTCTTTCTCTGTCTCTTTTCCTCCATTTGTCTCATGCACTCTCTCTGTCTGCCTTTCTCGTCTCTCTCAGTCCATCCATTTCTCTCTCTATCTCTGTCCACCTCCCTCTTCCTCTTCTCTCTCTTGCACTATACATTTCTCTTATTCTGGCTCCATCTCACTCAGCATCTCCCCTCCTGCAGTCTTTCAATTTCAATCAAACCTATAAAAGTAAAGGAGCAATCCTTCAGATGAATGATATACATCCAGCCAAGATCAGTCTCTCTCTCTGCCCGTCTTTCTCCATATAGGTAAAGGAGTGGACTACAGTGAAGGGGGGATGAGATGTGCTGAGCCCAGAGGAAGTTGAAGGTGAAAGCCAGTCATCCCGAACTGTACAATTAAATCAGAGAGTGGCAGGGTGAATGGGCTGCTCCCCTGGAGGGCAGCAGATAAAGGAGGGTGGCCGGTCCGCTGGGGAAAAAAGACTTTATGGTTTATGGAGGTTCTACTAAAGCACCGAGAGGAGAGAGACAGAGACAGAGACAGAGACAGAGGGAGAGAGAGAGAGAGAGAGAGAGCGACCAGCTGTCTGACAAGCCCTCCCTACCTTCACTTTTACTAGTCACACTGCTTCCTTCTCTTGTCACACACACTCACTCTGCTTCCTAACGCAGCGCGACCCAGCGATACACTTGGCAACATCGCTTTGCAAAATGTGTTGATGCGATCTGAACAGGTGCTAAGGGATGAAACAGGAGCCAATCAGCGCTCAGTCTCTAAGCATCACATTTATTTTACACTGTTTTCCCATGTAACCACCTGCGTTCCCTGAGCTGCTGCTTTTAAACCCCCTGGCAGAAACAGCGACGTAAGTTTTGGCTGTGGCCCATCGTTTGAGCAACAGGTCACAGCAGTTGTCAGATCCTGCTTCCGTCAAGTCTTGGTCATCTCTAAGATGAAGCCTCTTCACACCTTTCCTGACTAGGAGAGAGTTATTCAAGCTTTCTGATAAACTTGATTAGTGTACTTCACTATGTTCCTCTCTCTGTCAGAAGGACCTTGCCCATCTCCCGACTGGTGCAAAATACATCCTCAAGCATTTTAAACAAGAGCCAGATTGAGAGACAACATCAGTCAGATCAACCACATTAGATAGCGTTGTGTACTCCCCATTTCTGAGCTCATATTTATTTATCAGAGGCCCTGCAGACTCAGATCAGAGGGACAAACACTCGCTGTCGCAGCATCTAAGAAGAAATCTAAACGTCATTACAGTTTTGTGTTTTGTGATAGCTTTCCAGATTCTGTCTGAATGGCAAAATCAGTTTCATCTGTGGAATCAAAATTAAAAACTACTGACTTGCTTTTAATTGATTTTAATTATGAAACTCTCTTATTCTGTTTTATTTTTTTGTTACTCTAATGTGTATTTTCAAAAATATTTTTGCCTTCTAACTAGAAATAAAACTTGTTAATTTGTAGAACTTCATCGCAAATCAATCTAATGAGCTAAAAAATGTAAAGCATAAATTTGGTGTTATAACAGCTACTTACTAACCACAAGACCAAGTTTTGCATTTTCTCAGGCTCACTGTGAACAGTTTGATTGAAGCTGTACTCCATGGATCGACTGGTAAGGGTTTATAACCGTCAAACCATGCTGATGTTTTTGGGCTACCAGGATGCCAGCAGCTGTTCTCTGCTGTAGGTCAATTAAAAAAACAGACAAGTATTCAGTGTTTGATCCAAAATTATGTTGCAGCCTCAAATGTGTCATTTCACAGCAGCTTTTATAAAAAATTGCGATACATTTTGTAATTTGACCGGACAGAGTCTTTCCTCATTCACTCTTTCCCTCTCTTGTTATCGTTCTCCATCTTTTCCATCTCCATCTCTCTCATCTTACATCCTCATTACCTTAACCCTCTGTTTCCTAAATTCATGCTTACTTTATTTGTCTTTGTCTTTCTCTCCTTTAGCTTCTCTTTGTCTCTCATATTCCTGTGTTAGTTTATTTCACCCTCTCTCTCTCTCTCTCTCTCTCATTTGGCAAATCTCACCCACCCTCTCTCTTTCCCTCTCACCTTCTCTCTCACCCTCTATCTCTCTCGCCCCTAGCTTGAGGGGAAGCCACTCCGGGGTCTCAGTGGACGGAGTCAAATCTATCCAATTCAAATGGCTGTGAAATTGGGTTGGAAATGAGCTTGCGTGTTGAACGAGGGAGAGTAAAAATCGACGCAGCGTTAAGCAGTGTGTTCGATAGGGCTCAACGATAGGCTGCTCTTATGGAACCCAGCGCTTTAAAAAGAGTTATTTATAAAGAGAGAGACTCAGAGCTATGGCAAAACCAAACTGCGGCTCATAATGTGTATACTGCACAGCAAAATGTAATCAAGTTTAATGTCAGGCTAACATGGCTCTTACATTACAAGAGGTACTTCAGCGCTCTGCTCACCCTCTCTGACAAATTATGTAGATTTTAATCACTATACTCAATAATCAGTATTGATGATTTAGAGAACAGCATTATTTTATGACGCTTGGCATCAACAACAGAGGGCATTCTGTTTGAACATACACACGATATAACTATATAATACAATACAACTAATAATTTTAGAAAGTAAAACTGCAATATATGAGACAATATTTTCTTAGCAGTCTTGAGTATATGGCTCAAGATTGCAACATATATTCAAGGCTGTTTCATGAAAGAAATAATTTCATAATAATAAGTGTCATTTTTCATTATGATGGAGGTCTCGTTTTGGAAATTTAGAATAAATAAATAAAAATACTACTAATAAAAAAAAAAAGGTGCAAGCCTTCAATGTAAATGAGGCCTGGTTGTTCCCCTCAGTAACATTGTGCCTTCATTCTGTTCATTCCCAGCATGCACTAGGAGGTTTCCATTACCCCATTAAGTCTTGTTGGGGAGATAAGGTGGTGAGCGCTCCTAAAATCCCAAACACATGCGCGCGCACACACACACACACACACACACACACACACACACACACACACACACACACACACACATACACAGGTTGTGAGCTCCCCCTAAGGAGGCCCCGCTGTTGTCAGGAAGAACATAAACACACACATTCGGCTTCTTCCCCAGCTGGCCCTGGGTATCTCTGTGTTCATATGTGTGTGTGTGTGTGTGTGTGTGTCATCCTGTGTGGTCTCTCTCTCTCTCCTCTGAGACATTGCCTCCTCTCTCTCTCTCTCTCTCTCTCCCTCTCTCTCCCTCTCCCCAGAGCTGTTGTTTATCCCCTCTACCACTCCCTCCTGTTGCCATGCTCTGAAGTTCTG
>OMLB01028491.1:50159-69981 GCA_900302555.1 Myripristis jacobus | reverse complement strand
GAGAAAGTTGAAGATGAAGAGGAACTTCATCTTTCAGCATGACAACGACCCAAAGCATACATCAAAATCAACAAAAGAATGGCTTCACCAGAAGAAGATTAAAGTTTTGGAATGGCCCAGCCAGAGCCCAGACCTGAATCCAATTGAGAATCTGTGGGGTGATCTAAAGAGGGCTGTACACAGGAGGTGCCCTCGCAATCTGACAGATTTGGAGCATATTTGCAAAGAAGAGTGGGCAAATATTGCCAAATCAAGATGTGCCATGCTGATAGACTCCTACCCAAAAAGATTGAGTGCTGTAATAAAATCAAAAGGTGCTTCAACAAAGTATTAGTTAAGGGTGTGCATATTTATGCAACCACATTATTTTAGTTTTTTATTTTTATTTCCTGCCTGTAAAAGATTTTTGTTGGTTTTTCGATTGAGTTGTACAGGTTATAGGTCACATTAAAGGTGGAAAAATTTCTGCAATGATTTATCTTGGTCTCATTTTTTTACATGACAAAAACCTGGCATTTTAACAGGGGTGTGTAGACTTTTTATATCCACTGTATATATATATAAACGCACACACAGTGATAGAATGCCATCTGTAGCAGCATTTCTCATTCTTTTGGCTTGGGACTGAAAACTCCCTTTCACAAGGAAAACAACAAGAATCAGAGACAAATCAGAAAAAAAGAAACATTTCAGCAGTGCATTTTCCCCCCCCTGTCCCATAAACTATCTCATGACCCCTAAAAATTCCCTCTTGGCCCCCTGAGGGGTCCTGACCCACAGGTTGAGAACCACTGGTCTATAGAATGTAGTTGTGATGCTTGTGCTAAGCAGTCTGATTATACTGTATTTCTCTTCTGTGTTCATTTCATTTTATTATACAGGCCAGAGCATAATCCTCCAAAAAGATATTTATTTCTTTTTATTTGATTTATGTAGCCTGGTTTAGAGAAGCCTGAAGGATTTTTACATTGGGGAGCTCACTGGTGTTACTGTCACGACAAAAGAGCCAGCAAAGTCAAAGTTCAAGGTAAATGAACTCTTTCTACCGGCCAGTTCACAGGTAACACCATTTATAGCCTTTAATGTTCATCCAAAGTAACAGATTAAATAGCCTTAATCAAAGAAATAAGCTGATTAATATATGACTGAATCATTACATACAAAAATGAATCACAGCACTCTATAATAACTCCGATGTTTGCGCCCACTGGTAATTTATTCATGCTCAGCTGTAGTTCAGCTCTCCATGAACTGACCGCTGCAGCCAACACGCTTCAAAACACGCAGCTTTTACTTTGGAGGCAAGTTCGACTTCCTTGTCCAGTTTTCATTGTGCAAGTTGGATAATGGAACAAGCTGACACTTTGGGGCGCTGAGCTGCACAGCACGTCTTCATTCAGTGTGACAGTGACAGTCAAAGTGTTACCAGCATTTAGGCAGCACTGATGATCTAAGAGTAGAGTAGAACAGAGAATAGAAAGCCTTAATTTTCAATGTACAAGTAGAATGAAATTAGAAGCACTTCTCCTGATCAGTGCAATTAATTAATTAAAGACAATTTAAAGACAGACAACAAGCACAAATGAAGTAAATACGAAACTAAAATAAATACTATAACAAAAATGGAAAATTGCATGCTCACAACTCAACATTGATTTGCATTTATACATATCGGATAATGAAACGCCCCCTAACTGGCATTTTTCTTTATACAACATCAACAACAGCAGATGAATTGTACAAGACCATAAAAACAGTGCAAGTATGTGTGCACGCACACACAGAATCAAGAGTTGTGTGCTCTCACATGCTAATGGGTTGCTTAAGACTGTGAGAGTAGAAAGTCAGAGGGCAAGTAAGGATACGGTTAAACAGTTTTGACTTTTCCACAAAGGACACACACATTTTCCAGCTCTGTTCAGGGTAACACTGTAGTGGTGAGTCAACATGTTCTTGACCACCGGGTGTCCACTCATGCTTTTTAAATCGGAGCCACACTGATGGTGAATTGACCGTTTGTCAGCCACTTTTCAGCGCAAACTAGCATGCAATTACTTGAACAATGGGTTTTCAAGCTTGTAAGTGGTATAATTACAGTTTTATGTCCACGTAATGATCAATTACATGAATAGTAAATACTCGCAGTGAGGGAGAGCAGCTCATTCATGTTACTAATCTACCTGTCCAAAAAAATTCCACAGCTGACTTCTTTTTTTAAAGGCATTAAACACCATGTTTCCCACCTTGAAACAATCTCCTGCGAGAAACAAAGTCTTCTCCACACTCTGTGATTTCTCTTCAATATGTGACGCTTCCCTGGAGGCTGTGAATTTATCAAACAGATAGTGACAGGAGATAAAGTTCTGGCCAAAACTCCTTCAACTTTTTTGATCCATGCGTGACTCATACTGTATATCCTCCTAAGCTTCAACTGATTGAGCCATTTATCATAATGACATGCCTAAGCCTGCTATAGACAACATCACTGGTTGGTTCTGCCCATTGATCCCAAAGACTCGAGATGATGGATTGCAATTATCAGTGAGTCAAATTGGTTGTGAAAATGAAGCTTCAGTTTATTAGCTGTTGATGATCAGTATGCATCCGCTTCTACTTAATATTTATGCCATCAAATGTCACTTAGCCTAAATTGTGATTGTAAATCATGTTAACCATAGTGCCCTTCACTGCAGAGAAGAACCTGGAGAGTCCAATTTTTTTTTCTGAGTGTCTGCTTTCTTGTTTGAAGCACCCCCTTTTTTCCCAAAAGCACCCTGCGTTTGATCATATAGAGCAGCAAGTCATCTTTTTTCTGTTTGCCGTTCTTTCTGTATTATTGTTTTTGGCTGTAATGTATGATGCACCAAATTTTATGACCTCATATTACTCACCGTTGACATAACTGATATCTGTAAAGGAGATGGAAAGTACGACAATTTATCACCTTGCCTCCATTCCTGGGGATTGCATCAGTCACTCAATTTTCTGACACATTCATATTCTCCCAGTGTAAGGGAGGCAAGAATCTTAAAACTCGAGGAATATATCAAGTGCGCTTTACTGCACCAGCCTTTAACCCCCATAAGAGTGGTATTGCAAAGCAGCCAGCACCGTCTCTTAATGTCATTGTTCTTGGGATGCAGTGAAGCGTACCTGTAGCTGTCTCCTCAAGATCATACCCATATTCCATTTAGGATAATGCTGTCCATACTCTTTCCAAAGTGTACACTGCTACAGTTTTCCCTTTTGAACTTCACGTCAGATGTCACTTTAAAGCAAAATTGAACTTTGTTAAGAGTGTTGGGTTGTATAGTTGCTGTGGTGTTATATAAGTCCAAATGGTGGTGGAATAATACTGAATTTCAGAATCAGAATCAGAATAAGAAAGACTTTAGTGATTCCCCCAGTGGAAATTTCTGTCTCTCCATTCACTTCCATAGCGCAGCAAAACATGTCCCAAAATAACACTTTTTGTGCATAAACGAACACCATAAATGTTTATTGTGCCAAAATAAAAGGCAATAAGTCCCGGTTCCCATTTTTTGAGGAAAAAAAAACGGATCTTTTCTTGTTATCTTTCTGTTTGAATTGGGAAGTAGATCCGGCAGGAAACTTCAGTGTTGTAGTCTTGCGCCAGAAGAAACAAGCTGATAATACTTACTAAGTCCTGGTACCCAAAATATGAGTACCATGACTTTTTTTTTGATTAATCTGCTTTATTGGTGTTTGTTTATGTGCTAAAAAGTGTTATTTCGGGACACATTTTGCCTCAATTTGTACATGATTGGAGATAGAAAGAAAGAAATACAGTATTCTGGATCAGCATCCCAGGGGAGAGCAGAGCAACTAATGAGGATATTTCACCACCTTATGGACTCCTACCATGTGCAGGTAATTATACAATCCACTCTACCTAAGTGCATGTCTAAGTTCAATTTTGCTGTAAAACAAACTCCTAATGGTTAATATTCACTGTGAAAAGTGTCTCAAAAGAGAGAGGTTCTTAAAATATTAGCAAGGAAAAACTCAAACAAAACAAAACAAAAAAAAATTACATGGAATTTGGGACACTGGCATTTATTATCTGCAAAGCTGCCAAAAGGAGCACACAAACGTCACTGACACTGAGGCTCTCCTTTGACACAGCCATTGTATTGCAAGGATAGTGAAGACTGGGATACATTCATTACAAGCAAGTTTATCTATTCATCTCTCCTCATTTTCATGCATTGGTAAAACAGTCTCTTGGCACCAGTGAACAGTCCCTTGTGAGCATAAACTGAATGTCAGTGTCAAATGAGTGTATCACAGTCCTCGAATGTATGTAACAAATGGCTTGTCACTGAGTGGGGGGATGGATGATGCAAGTAGGTTAAGCATTCAAGTGTGTGAGGGTGAAGAATTGTAATGTGGGAAAGGATACAAGGATCCAATTGGTTTAAAAAACGCTTTGCTGTACAGTATGGCAGTGTTCGTCTTGCACACAAACTCCCTGTTTCATCCGTTGCTGCTTTCATTCAGAACAAGCCTTCATTGGTTCATTCATCCAATTATCGGCCCTTCCTCTGCTGAGATTTCCATATTATACTGAATCAAAATAGGTCACAGCACAGGGAAATTACGATGCAATTACTGCCACAGCCTCCATGGATTTGCTGACTTTTAGTCGGATAGCTCCCATTCAGAATATGTATGTCATTCATTAGCGATGGCCAGTTTTTAAGTTTGCTTCAAAGATGTTATATTTTTATACTTTTCTTAATACATGTAATTTGGAGGTGGTCACTCCACTGGGATGACAATGTGAAGGGTCCATGATTTGTTTCTTGCATGGTAATGTTGATGATAGCATACGATTTTGGATTATCTTCATTTGTGTTTTTTGTTTCATGTAATAGAACCATAAACAGTGGTTCCCAAGCATTTTTGACTTGGAACTGCAAACAAAGAGAGACAGCACCAGCTCCCTGTTACAGGCTGCATATGCTGAGCGGTGAGCAGCTCTACTAAAGAATGATTTTCTCTTTTCAGGTTGTTTCCTTTTACTATCAGTAAAAGCCTAGAGGCTGAAAACTTTTTTAGAAGAGAGAAAAATTAGAAAACAGACGCCGCAATAAACTGATTAATATAGTTTTTAAATTAATTATTAATATTGTAAATGTTTTTGCGACCTCATTTAAATATCTTGTGACTCGCTGGGTGCTCCAAACCCCCAGTTTGAGAACCACCAGCACAGTCAGTAGATGTCTTTTGTAATTCAGATTCCTTGACAAAGGGACCCAGTGCAACACAGGGCCCTGCAGCTGATATCTTTTTACAAAAATGCCTGAGGGCAAAATGACCGTTTACTAAATCAAGGGAAACTCCGCCATTGTCATATTGAAATAAGTTTAATGTGTAGGCAGTCTGCATTTTATCAAGTCGACAAATGGCAGGAGGGCCTACTTTTGTTGCTCTTTTTCACTTCCTCGGGGTAACCTGGTTACATACAAAGCCAATTGTTTGATGTCAGTGCACTTCTCCCATTCATACAGAATGACAGTTTACAATAACACCCTAAGTAACAGAGAATGCCGGTCACGCACCACAAGAGCCCATGGATGGAGTGTGTGCCATGTTGGGGCCATCATATTCAAAGGCTCATAAACCTGTTGGGGGAAGCCCTGCTCACTAGCCTTAAAAAAAGTGGCAGTTGGCAGCTAAACAAACCTAGGTTGTGGAAACACAGAGCCATTTCAGAGCCAGAAAAGCAGTGAGAAGTGTTCTCTGTGGAGAGTGCTTTGGTCCATCAACCAAGTGCTATTCACTGATCTCCTGTAACATATCACCCTCTGGCTTTGGGGAAGGTAGCTGACTGTCCCTGCTACCAAGCAGATGTTGCTGCTTCTCAGCCACCCAGCTGGAATGGGTTTACTGCCCAGGCACTAAGGGGGGCATAGCTGCAGCCCGACATGCTCTGTGGATAGTGTGTCAGCTCCGTGGGATTACCAGCTATTCTACAGTAAGGCTGAGGGGGCAAATGACTGGCCAGCGCAGGTAGCTCGGGGGCACAGTAGTGGAGACGGCAGCTTCCATCTCAACCAAATCATGGAACTGAGCCAGCACTGTGCTTCCTTGGGGGTGCTGTATAGGAACGGTTCTGCTTGCTGCAAATACGATCAAAAACAGGCAGGTGGTTGCTATTCAGTTGTGGATGTAGAAGGACTCACAGTTCTGCTGCTGTGCTCGCAATCGGTAACAACCTAGGTGCTTGGTTGCTTTGTTTGTCCTGCAAAAGCACAATGCTGATAATAAAACAACTATGTCAGATAATAATAATTACTCTTAGACAATATGTGGCTATGGTCCGTGCCATAATTTGGAATTGTTTGTATCACAATAAAAACCATCCAACAACACAGTCTGCAACCTCCTCATGAGCCAAACCTACGGCATAAACTGAGTTATGTGGTAGGCAGCTCTGCAAGGTAGTTTATCATAATTCTCGCTGGCTTAATGACTCTCAAATGACTTACATTCGAAAGTTGCATTTGAATCACAGGAGCAATTTGGCAGCTGATTTTTTGCCCCATACTCCAACCACAGACTACATTGCCATTGTACTTTAAAAACAAGCAACATGCTGAACAACAGCTTGTAGACAAATGTTGGCTTTCCCACCTTAAAACTGCCTTGTCCTCATATCACTCATATCTGTTGATATTAACACAAAACCATGTCTTCAACATAGATAGAGAAATAATTCATTAATAGTAATGAATAATATAAATATTTCATTTTACTGCAGACTGCAAAAAATCTATTACCAAATGTAACACAGCTGCTTACATTAATTTCACAATTTAATAATGTTAGATAAGTTATTATGTGACACAGTAATAGCCTGGAGGAATAAGAGACCGTGGTTGGTGGGTAAGGTTTAATCATATTTGCTTTCGCCAACTTCTATAAAAAATCTCTAAGGCAAACCTTGTTCGAAAACACATTTTGTGTGACACTCTGAAGTAGTTGGCATCTTAGGTGACCACATACTGTATTCCCTGTGCTTCTAACCAGCAATGCCCACACCATATGTTGTAGGTGAAACAACAGGATGATGTTGGCCTATATAAAGTGCTGGGAATTGACTGGTCACATGACATTGGCATCCACAGTAACTTGGCATATGGACTAATCAAAGTTCATGGCATTCAGGTTTTAGGCAGACGACTGGTAACTGAAAAATTTCCTGATATCAGAAAAAAAAAGTTATTCATGGACTCTTGGAACACCCTGTCCCTTGTCTGAGTTGCTGGCGACAACGTGTGTGTCTGGCAGCTATGATAGCAAACACTGAGAGTATCCCAGCTGAACACACTGCGCCCACCCTTTTGACTTGCCACCACCTTTTTAGAAGATCTCATTTGTACTGCAATAATTAGGAGAGCTGATGTTCCGAAGCATTAGTGTCTCAAGCGCCACATCTAATTTGCATGGCCCCTGCTACATGTCATTATTATGTGCACAGAAAAGAGGTGAATATTTATGGCCAGCACATGTTTTTTCTTCCAGCGTGTTAGGCATGGACCCGATTATCTGCATCGGGTTCATAAACAGAGGCAGCTTTTGGTCAGTTTGGAAGTACAGCACTCAATTTCTCAACACATTAGCATATCAGGACCTCTGTGATAGTTCTTACTTAGCAGCCTAAATATGACACATAGATGATGATGTGACTAAACGAGCCCCCACATGGCTGCGTCTCGTCACAAAGCGGCCCGATGAATCAGCATTGAGCAACGTGTTCAAGCGTGTGCCTGCATGGAAAGAGTCTCTTTTGTTACAAAAAGCATAACAAAATCATAAACCAAAACTTCATTTCCAATTTTCATGTCCCATATGCACTGCACCGCGCGATCGCCGCCAAGACCTGAAATCTGGGCTAGAGTGCAGCCACCAGCTCAAAGCTACACAGTCATATGGCACATTGTGCAAGAGGAAACTCTGCGCGCCCTTCAGAAGGACTTCACTTTGTTTTAAGCGCTGGAAGCATGTTTCTGATTGGACTCAAGGCGAGGTCATGGCCCTGTTTCTCTGTTTACACAAGTAGCGGAAGCCTGTGTTCATGCTTCCCAAATGCAGCGAGCAGACAGAGGTTGGATGTTGCTTTTAACTCGTACTCAAAACAAGCAGCAGACCCTGATTGTCTTATTGTAAAGATGAATTTATACTTTTACAAACGTATTTCATTAATTCCCTGCAAAGTCTACTTTCAGTTTGGCTGCTTAGTTCTTTGCCATTTTTTTCAACACACACAGCACTGGCAGTGACCTTTTTAAGTACTCCCCCCCTAAGGTGTATAACCCCAATTTGTGATGGTTGATTTCAAGCATCATTAACTCAGACAACAGATTAAACTTTAAGTCACTACCCTTCCTGTAGTGCTAAGTTTATTTATGTATGAAGCAGTGAAGACACATACATAACATACTATAATTAGATTTTCTTCCCTCGTAATACTTTCAGTTACCACTCATGTCAGTGGTAAGAGACTTCTCTTTCCATAAATGCACTCTCTTAAATTTTGGGCATGTCTGACACCTTCCTGATTCTCCTACGCAACTACACTATCGCAGTTTAAGAGTATAATTAAAGATAAATTATAGGCAAAGGCTGATGACTTATCTCTTGTCATTGAGGCAAACTACATATCATCACAAAGGTCAGAAGTGAAATTGAAGAAGTGGCTTTTTTTTTTTTTTTTTACCTTGCTCACAGCCTTGCCTATCCAGTGCATTTTGTTTTATTAGAGAAATAGCAAAATGAGCAGTGAAGCAGGAGAAAAAGCAGCGTAGCAGCACCTGTGCATGAATTTTCTTAATGCATGTATCAGGGTCAGTCACTAGTGTGAGAATCCAAAAGGTCAGGAGCATCAACCTCTTTGAGTTAGACAGAAATGCAAAAGAAAATAACTTGGCTTGTGGATTTTACCTCAGGCTGGAGAAATGAGAACTGAAACATACAAGGAGCATTCAGTGCAGAAAAGTAGATGTTAGTCAACATTATATACAACACAGTCAGTTGGTGTTAGACACTAGATACAGTCATAAACAAAATGCTAGAGCAGTTTCTTAGGCCAGCTATTGACAAAATAACCTAAGCCAGAGTCTTTATACTGTACTTCTGACAAAATGAACAACATCACCTTTATGACAGTAAGCTCTGTAAATGAGGCTACTTTACTCACTTCTAGAAACAGCCCTTATTTTGAAATGTACTCTACCCCGAAAGCTGCCGCAGTTGGCTGTAAGCAGTAGGAAGCAAGGCTGTTCGCAGAGCTCTAGGTGCCTAGAAGTTTTTTTCATGAATGCTAATATTCAGGTGCACACAGGCAGGCAGAGGAAGGCACAGGTGGAGATGGACAGAGGTGTAAGCAGGTTTCAAGAATTAACAGGCATCACTTGGAAGCAGAGGGCACAGTGCTAATAAAGCAGCCCCTCCAAGCAACCTTGGAAAGGAAAAACTGAAACCTGGGCTGGTCTAAATCCATAAATAGCCAAGACATGGCAGTTAGATTAGCGATGGTTAGATTTCATGGATAGCAGAGATGTCAGACAGCATGACAGACAAGTCCACCTTGTGGAAGATCCTCCAGACAAGATTCAGTATCTTTAAACATGTTAATCACAAGGCTAATATATCTTTTTTTACTGATAAACTGAGCTCATACTGGCCATTTATGAAATGTCAGATGTCAGCCACATAAGACCACATCTATACAACATCTATGAAACAGCAATGAAATTAGATTGTTTTTAAAAAAATAATAATCTTCCTTTAAAGTGTAATTAAACCCCAAACCCAAATCTGTGTGAAGCCTGACTTCTAATGGTGAAAAGTTGGGTGGCTGGTCTTTGGTGGCAGGTAATTACATCACCTGCCACCAGAAACCATCATTTTCATCACCTGTCATTGTTCAGCTGGGGTGGGTGATGCTGCCCTAAAAATTTCATTAGTTTGGGTTTCAGTGGAGAGTTTAGTGTCCTGTGACTGTCTAAATGCTGTTCCAGAGGCTTTTCTATTCTGCTAATAATAATATTCTGAGGCAAACACTGAATAGTTGGCATTTTTGCCAAGACAATTTAAACATCTTTTAATATTGCCACAGAATATTGGCCATGGGCAGCTACAGGGCAAAAATACTAGTATTGATGTCCGCCTTCAAACACCCAAATCGATCAAACCCCCCAACATCTTGGCCTGTCCTTTGGAGAATTCACAGAGGAAGCCTGCAGACTGTGAAAAACCGCCAACGTATACCTCAAGCATATCCTATTGAGCTGCAATTTCACATAAGTATGGGACCAATACAGATGGTCACACAAGCTGGTGCTAAAGAAATTGGCAGAGATGCTGCAGACCAGAAGTCTGGAGGCAAACCTGGAAGGCCAGCTCCCTGACAAATCCTTTTCCCAGGGCTAAAGAAGGAGGTGTAAAGACGCAGGAAATATGCAGCAGCAACTATCCTCACATCAGGACAGGGAACATGAAGGTGACCTTCAGCACACTCATCTTCCTCGCAGTGATCACATATTTTGGATGCTGCTACGGCGCTTTGTTTCTGGGAAGCCAAAGCAGTTCTTGTGTCTGATCTGTGGGATCGCGAACGATAAGAAGTGGCTCAAGAGCTGACTTGGCTTCAAAGTGTAAAAAAACAGCTGGAACCTTTAAATCAGCCCAGTGGAAACAAGTGGCTTTATGAGCCTCATTGAAAGAGCTGGTATCACAGATGCAAAAATTAAAAAGGAAAAAAAAACAAAGCAAGCAAGCAAAAATGTATTTATATAGCACATGGCATCCCCAGTGAAAGCACAATGTGCATCACAGAGCGTGGGCTACCGCTGAAGGTAGAGCCACAAACACAATGTGAACAGTGTACAAATAAAACATTAAACATGAAGTTAACACAATTAAAATGGAATTAAGACCAGCAGCCAACCAGTAAACAATAAGACTTGTGAATTAAAACAATTAAGAAAGTTGTATTAAAATAACATACTAAAATGTGTTGAATTTAGTTTTAAAGATGATAGCACTGGAGCACAGCTAACGTGACTGGGAAGAATGTGCCGGCGGCTTGGAGCGTAAAAGCTCAGCTATGACTTGAGGGGTTCACAGCTAACAAGCATGTCAGAGAGATATTGGGGTGCCGGACCATGTGAGACCTTAAAGACGAGCATTAAAATTTTAAAATCACTTCTAAAATGTACTGGAAGCCAGTGTAACGACCTCAGAACAGGTTTACGTGGTCATATTTCCTTTCTCTAATTGAAACTCGAGCAGCTGCGTTCTGGGGTAGCTGCAGTCGATCAAGGTGCTTTTTAGGTATTCCTGTGAGCAGCGCGGGACAGTAGCCTGGCCGACCTTAAATAAGAGCACGGACGAGTTTTTCAGCATCCTCCCGGGATAAAAAGCTCCTTAACTTCACAGTATTTTTTAAAACAATAAAATCCGGGTTTAATGATGCTGCTAATGCGGATTTGTAAGCGAGGTCGGCATGAAGGATGGCGCCAAGGTGTCTGATCCGTGTGACGATTTAAAAGAGATTTCCTGTTAGCCTTTGCTCCGATAAACAGGATTTCTGTCTTGTCACTGTTAGACTGTAGAAAATTACCACACATCCAGTCATCAATATCCTTGATACAATCTGATAGCATGTCAATAGGGCTCAGTGAATCAGACATGGAGATGTATAGTTTAGGAACGACAAAGGAAGTACAGCAGCAGAGGGAGTTGGAAAGGAAAGCTGAAGCGGAGACCCTTGGGAACTGTTGGAAGTGTAATCCGCCAAATGGTGCCCCACTTAAAATCTAAATGACTTTGTTAAGTTTTGTAACTGTTTTGATTGCTGAAAGTATTTGATGTACGGTAAGTTATTTGTTTTGCGTGTAGATCCGCATGTGTGTGTGTGTGTGTGTGTGTGTGAGCGTGCCCGCGTCTACATGTTTGATACATGGCATATGGCTGTATTTGTAGTCTGAGAGCAGGACAGTGCTTTCTGTTTGATCATAGATCAGAGGCGCTCCATGGCCATCAGTGCTCTGTCTGCTGTTATTTATTGATGAAACAACAATTTCAGTGAGCCACCCTTTACATCACCAGGACAGCTCAGATCTTTCGCTAACAGACGAGCCCTGAGCTGAATGTGAAACCTGTTTCTTTCTCATACTTCACAGTGACAAGGGCAGTGAAGGGCAGCACATGTTGAACACTGGTCATATGCAATACAGCTACGAAGCCGTTTCAGCGCAGGTTTTTCTTTGGCTTCCAGAAGGCGCGGGTGGTGGGGAAAAATTAGCCACCACTGTTTTCAACACATTCATCCTTTTTTTTTTTTTTTTGGGCATTAACATAGCCCTATTGCGATTGTATGAATATGAAACAATATGATATAAAGGACCTGATGTTTCAGGAGGGGAAACAGCAGAAGTCCCATTTTAGCCCTATCAGCTGGTCCTGTTTTTTCTTTCAGCTGTCACATCTCATTTGGTGTTATCTTGCCTTTAGCAACGCAGGCACCGGCCCTCAATGTGTCACTGCAATCGGTGGCGCTCGGACTTCTCCTAGGCAATGATGAGGTCATATTCGTTAAAGAGGAACATCTTCCACTGGGCAAAGTCAGAGAGGATGACCTACTCGATTATAAGGCTCGGTTAAAGCGTCGCTGGTGTTTGAGCACGTACCGTCTGAGGTTTACAGTCTTTTTTTAGACATTGTTTAGTTTTGATACAAACCTGATCGCAGTGGGTAGTCTTGGCGGAGAGAAGCAGGTTCACCCACCGTTTTAGGACTCACATTGATCTTTGTGATGTAAATCCCTTGTATGCGTCATATGTAGTCGCCTTGTGACGATCACAAACTGGAAAGCATAGTCTACACCTTTTGATTTACCATAGCACCACAGACGGTCAGGTTATTTTTAATTTGACCTTCATCTATGGTGCATTCATTGCTTTGGTGTTGTTGCAGATCTCACCTGTCAATCAAATAGTGTGTCCAGTCCTGTAATATCTTCTTTTTTGAAGTTTGAGTTCTGCAGGTGCCAGGCTTATATTTGGTTGTTTCAGTCATGTTTCTTTCAGACTAACTGCTGTTGCAATCGCATCACTTCCAGTCCCCAAAAGACCTAATATAACAGCAGCTGTCTATAGGTCAAATCAATATCGTGGTATATCAATCACCTATGGAGAGAAGCATATCTGACATTTATTTATGAAAATATTGCAGATTATGACTTTAAAATATGAAGGTGCAGCACTTCATATTCCCCCAAGTCACTGCTGATAACAGTGATGGATCATTTAGCACTGCTTGATGCTTGTTACTCTGGATTACTCTGAATTTCTGTAATGGGACAGTGAAAAGTATATTGTTTTCTATTGTTTTCTTTGTTTGTTTGTTTGTTTGTTTTCATTTAAGGCAATTAACATGTAGTGCATACCGCAGAATGCAATCCCAAGTGTGGCATACATCACAATACCCTATAGCAGAAAACTGATGATAAATGAATAACTTTATCTTTGATATGATAATTGAGTTACTTGAATATGCTCCATCAACACAAATGGTGTGCAGCCTCCCTAATCCCGTTGAATTTCTCTCCTGTCAACAATGGCTATAAGGCGTCTAAATTGAAATGTGTTTGCGGATGGATTTTATTTCACCTCCCGTCGGATAGCGCACGTCCTGCAAGCCATGTTTCCACCGCTAATAGCCTTGTTCTGAGGGGAATATACTCCATTGTCTCGACAAAATGTCATCATATGACCTAAATCTTGATTAACGGTGAATTATTTTTCAGCGGTCTTTGTATGCGTGTGGTGTTTATGGAGATTGTAAGATGATAGGGTTGTAACTGTTCCTGTCTGGCTCAGTAATACACCGCACATCACAGCAGAGTCAGAGGGGTGAATAATGTAAATGATGCCTCTATCCATAAGCCCGCGTTCATTCATGTTTCTCATTGCGAAAATGGCAACAAATGTAGTTACTGTTGTCCAATATCCGTTATGTGAGAATATTGATTTTTTTTTAATTTTTATTAGATGCCCTAAGATACAAGCTAATGATCGTTGTTTGAAATGTCAGTAAGAACAAAAAGGCGAGCAATGCTGGGTTTAGTTTACACCCTCGCTGATGAAAGCTCATCTCATGCAACCAAAGGGCAAACCTGAATATATTCCTCGATGATGCACAGATACTGAAACATTTACAAGCTGCCTTGAACGCACGAGTGTGTGACCTTTTCAACTCTACATGAGCAAAGTTTTTTTAAGAGGAGAAAAATGAGACAGTACCAATGATGCCGATAACACAGCACATTGCAGGGCACACATTGCTCAAGTTCTCCTTTGCTGTCCGTTCGCATAATGCCGAGGCCCTGAAATACTGACACACATGAGTGCAGATGTCTCTGGGCGTTTTAAGGAGATTTGGGAAATGGGCGATTTTATTTATTTTTTCCTTCTTTGTTTTCTAGACAGCAGTGAAAGATGTTCCCTGCCCCCTGAAACAGTATGTTGTTGTGCAACTTGAGATTTTTTAAAATTACATCTCTGAGACGTGAGTTTAGATCAGTTTGTTTTGTCAGTGACAATACAGGAAAAGGAGGATTCATTTATCAAGTCAAAATTAAAAGCTGACATTTTGAACTTTTCAGGTATTTGTTAGGGCTCCAAGCTGCCTGACCCCAGTTGTGTTTGTTCTCATTCTGTCTTCATCTTCTTCATTTTTTCTTTCTTCAAGATCAAAAAACACAAAAACTGGCAGGTGGGCTCCAAATTCCATCCACTGCTCCTGCACAAAAAATGACCTCAAGGTGGCGCTATAATGATCAAGTTATCTTAAAAACGACTTGGCTTAGTCTCGAGTCCTCTACATCTTTACTCAAATGGTCCTCTGCTCTAAAAATGTCAAATTTTGTGACTTTTTCTGGAGTTTGCTGGGCCAGCCGTCCCAAAACTTAGTCAGTATCAACTATAGACTTCATTGATCTAAAGTTTTTAAAGAAATTTCAATCTGTCAATCCATGTTGATTGTACAAGCCAATCCGTTTTTTATTAAAATAACTAGTTTCAAAAATGTGCAATAACTCATGCTCTCATGAGATATCAACCTGAAATTTCACCAAGTTTACATGGTAAAGTACATTCACGTCTAGGGGGCGCCACATATGTGTAAAGTTTATATTTCATAATTGGACGAATGGGTTTGTACAAAATTCAGTTTGCACAATCTAGGGTATGTAGTAATGATTTATTAAAGTGGGTGTGGCTTAGTACACTGAATCTAAATTTCTAGACATTTCACATTCCAAATTTCAAAAAATAAAATAACATAAAATAAGATAATCATCTGCACATCCCACAGATCTGGATTATTTTTTTTCTAGCACATCCACTGATGTGTGACAAAAGTTTGCCTCACTGCAACCTCTGGTCAGTTCAGTCCATCACTCCATATTTTTCAAAACTTGCAATATCATTTTACATTTATCTCCGCAAGTCTTCATTCAAATGCTCAAATTGTGAACATTCTTTAGAAATCACGTTTCAAATGGCGTTCATATTTGTCAAATCATGAGTCCATGGTGACGTGCAGTATACTGTAATAAGCTCATCATTTTGTATTTTGCCAATTGTCTGATCAAACTTTGCCAGAGTATTTGACAAAACACCCTGCAGAATGATGTTTTTCAGATTTTTATCCACAAATGTAATTTTTTTTTTAAAGTTTAAAAATACAAAAACACCCCGTCTTTGCACATGTGATGTCCCTGGCTCAGGTTGTGAGTAAGTGTATGGAAACTCATGTTTCCTCGGCGCTGCAGTCATTAAGCCGCCATCTGGGGCTCTGCAGGTCCAGAGTTCAAACCCCAGGCGGCCGAGTCCTACCTGCCAACAGAACGCCAGCACATGGGCCGCAGGTTTTCAGGTGCTTTAAGATGAAGACTGTATTGCAGATTTTATTTCCTGCATACACTCTAATAATGAACCAAGTGTGTGATTGGTCTCGATGCTTCTTTTAAACACAATCACACTCAGTAATCTCAAGTTCTCATGCTGCTTGGACCCCACTCATTGTCACTTGCAGCTATATTTTTCGTAGTAATCATCATCGTTATATTACTAATAATCTTTTGTAACGCGAAAGTCACATTGTTACGATTTCAATTGCAAGTGAGCAGTTGTAATATACACGCATCATAAAAATGGAACAATGATAAATAAGCACATTTTAGCCCCCACGGTACAGTGCTCAATAAAACCTCTCACCAAATTATTGAATAGACCTATTGTTAAACATGTTGAGTTTCAGTCAACTCTGTGTGCTGTTTTACCAAGATTAGTATTCATTTTGTGAAAATACACTGTCAGCCATGTTTCTTTGCTCAGACACAGGGGAAGATGGTAAGTAAGGTGGTAGTTTTTGTATCATGATTTATCAAAACACATATCTGTGAGGAAAAAGAGAGAAACACATGTTTTCAAACTCATTGATCCAACAAAAGAAAACATGAGAACTGTATGTCTTGCTGAATACTGATGTGCTATGAAACATACATAAGACTCTCTATGGTAGCCATGCATTTTGGGCATTAAAAACCTCTATGAAACAATTTGTGCATGAGTAGATATTCAGATGCTGAGAGACATCATTAACTTATTCCTATGGGAGCATATGTCGTAGTGCTGAGGAATTTATTTCATAGAGAGACTGATAAATAACTGCTATTAAGTGTTATTATATTGGCTCTCAGCTCAGTTTCGCTGTATTTTGGCATTTTACTATGACAAATCTTCCCACTGCTGTTGTTTCATAAGTTTGACTTTTTATGGAGCGCTCGATTTCACACTTGTCAAGTGCAGGAATAAGTGGAGGGGGGGCGGGAGAATTGTAGAGCCATCAGGATTTCTGAAATGGTAAAGAAAGAAGTCAGAGAAAGACAGTGGACACACACACACACACACACACACACACATAGAGAGATAGCATAGAAAATGGAGGCTACAATCTCATGATTCTGTGGTGACATTCATGGCTCTAGTGTTCATTTTTATATTTTGATTGGTTAGTTCAGTGGTTCTTGTGCCCCTAGGGGTGTACTGAAGTATTGCAGGGGGTAAGTGAGATTTCTTTTTTTTATTAATGTAAAAATATCAGTTATGCATAATTCCTAAAATAACTAGTCTATGCTATAATAAGTTCAGTGATAAAATGTAAATGTAAGTTTGATAAAGCACATTTCCTATCCAGTTTTGACTCCAGGTTGTGTGTGTTTGTGGTTTAAATCTGCTGCCGTGGTCGTCGAGCGAGGATGTTTGTTCACTATGAGCGGGAAGCCAAGACCAAAAAAAAACAGAAGAAAATGGATTAGTGGTTTAAACATAGCAGCGATATGGCAGAAAACAAGGAGAAAGAAGAGAAAAAGAAGCAAAAACAGAAAAACAACAAACTATCCTCAGTACCAGGTTGTTGTTTCACACACGGTGCTGTATGAAAACCTACTTATATATAGGATTTTTTTTCTACCAAATTTTATTTTTTGCACTGGTCTGGGGGTCTTAAGTCTTCTTAAGTCTCATCAAGACGGTAACATTTTTGGAAGCTGTAAAGTTTTTCATTAGTACCGTTGATAGCATTATAGCCGTGAACTGGATTGCCGAACAGTGATTGTCGTTACGCCAATGGAGTTTTCACACTCATTTTGCCAATCAGTGGAGAGGTGCTGATCGTCTCTTCTGATTGGCTAATCGAACCGTGCTGCCAGAGCTCCGGGAGAAAGGCAAGAGAGAGGAGCTGTGAAACTATATTGAGCAGACCACAGGTACTCAAAACCACAAATACATCTTGCTAGGGATATCAGCAGCTAAAATAAAACCCTGGAAAAGTGGACAGCATGGGGCCTTTAAGACTTTCACCAAACATTTGAAACATTCACTGAAACCTCTGCCAAACAAAACATATCCTAAATAACAGAAAAAAACTAACTGACCCATTATTTGCTTTTATTTCACTGGACATCATTCTTTAAAAAAAATTCCTCAACTATTAAAACCCAACATCAATTAAAACACAAATCTCAAGCTGTGTCATTGCAGCGAATGCATCAAGCCTCAGGAAACATTGTAACTCAACAACATATTTTTTTTCTTTTAACTGTTTTTGATAATAAATGTAATGAACTACAGACACACTTATCATTGCAACATTTATCTCTGCAACACACACCAGTGAGTATTCATAATTTCAATTAATTTCATAACTACCTCTGAGCTATGGACAAAAAAAACAACAAAAAAAAAACAAAACCCCAATCATCCACTGAAGCCAGATAAGTGGGTCTATATTTAGTTTGCATACGCACGAGTATCATCCTGGGGGGCTGATGTCTAATGTCCTTGTCTAGTGTGCACCAGTCTTCTGACTGACTGACGGACGGTGAGGGAGACATCAGCTGTCAACCTGACCTGTCACACTTGTCAGGAAGTCGATTCATTAATCATGTTTGACTCCACATGGGAGAGCAACCTCCATTTGGTTGAGGTCTAAAAACACCTGTGGCATCGGGCCAAGCTCTCCGGTGCGAGTCGGAGTCGCATCTGGAAGTGCTATATGTCAGGAGCACGCTTTGCGGGGAAGCGCATTAGAGGAGATCGATGTCTATCATCTTTCTTAAAAGTTTGATGAGGTGAGATTCTAAAAGGCGTCGCGTGCGCTCGGCTCACACAGGCTTTGGATCTGCTGCGTTCGGCGGAAAAAGTGCTGAGGCCAGTCAAGTCGGACGAGGATGTCGAGGACGTTTGCACGCGATGGACGAAACGACTGTCAATAAAGACGTGTTGAAAAGGGGGCAACAGGGTTTGACTTGATTTGATTTGTACGTCTGTGAGTTGAAAAATCTCAGTTCAGAGGCTTGAATCGAGGCTGGATGGTAACCACGGAGGATATTAGCAGATTTTGAGAAGTGCATTGACTTTCTTCATAACAGATAAAGTGGTCACGTTTGTAAGCTGGAGATAGCCAAGCTGTTCACGTTAGCATTTGTTTTTTAAATTTATTCTCTGTTGAATCAACTATGATACAGTATCAGTGCCTACTTAGTCACTGTCACTGTGAAAAATCATAACAGTGGGCTTTTGCCAAATTCTCTTTCGTAAAAAACTCTTATATGCACCAAGATGGATTTGAAACTGTGATAAATGCTTCCAAAAATCCCATAACTTCGATTTATGCAACCTTTTTTTAAATTGTGTTTTTGCAAAAATGCTCGACACCCTAAGCACACCTTCTCTTGCCCCTCTTGTCTGTTGAGGTCCAAAATTAAAAATGTTGACGTGCATTTGGTGAGAAATCACTTTTTATTCATGAGAAATGGTTTAATTAATGGTTTATTAGACAAGACTTCTGTAGGCATGTGCATTGCAAAAGAATACATTCTTTTTATGCCTACTTTGCAATATTATTTGGTGTTTTGAGGTACACATCTGTACTCAAAGTTACTCAAAAAACACCAAAAACAAAATGAAATCAAAGGAATTTAAATGAATGCAAAATTCTCAGAAAATTTGTCTTCTTTTATGTTATTTCTGTTTAATGATATACAAGCAAACTATATCTGTGTATCCATCCATATACTCTATTATTAAAAGCCCTTTTGTTGATTTCCACCCACCTCTGCATAAGAATAATTAGCACCTTCAGCAAAACATCCAGCAGGAGGAAACTCAATACCAGCTTGTAGGTGCTCAGTTGGCTTTGCTGCTGATTTTGCTGCTTACGG
>OMLB01028491.1:36627-50132 GCA_900302555.1 Myripristis jacobus | reverse complement strand
CCCCCCACATCAAAAAAAAAAAAAAAAAGAAAAGAAAAATGATTGCACAGTGTGAATCGGAACGGGGGCCTGTGAAATTACCTTTGTGAAAAGTGGGACAGGCGTGTTTGCTCTTTCTAATGCCTGCAATAAAATGTCCACGCGACCTTGTCACAAAACGCCAGCGTTTCTGACATTCCAGCTGTGTCCCGAGAGAGAAGGAGAGTGCTCCGTGCAAGAGCTGCTGTCTGAAGGAAAAGCCAGGGTCAAGCAACACGCAGAGAGCTCGCGCTACACATTTTGAAAGTGTGCCGCATCGGTGCTGGGAAAGGTGATCTGGCTTTTGCTGAGGTTTTATGAGGTTTTCTTATCAGATGACTTGAGTTACTCCAAATAAACCAAACAGTAAAACAACCCAAACTATAAGAAGCATTCAAAAAAGAAAAAAAAAACAAAAAAGCACTGCATTTCTGAGCATAATATGCATCTGTCACTTTGAATGCCCCAACACTCATCTGTATTTTCAGCTAGGGTTATAGGGACGCGAATGTAGATGTCAGAGATGTGCATAAGAGGACTTCTGAGGGACGGCTGTGTGAAGCTGCAGGCTTTAACACCAGGCAGTCTGTCATTAAATATGTATTCAAATCATGAGAGCGGTGGTACTCTGCACTTAAACTGCAGGCATCAACCCTATATGAGGGTGCATATATATTCTGTACCATATACCACATGGTAAGGATCATTACTGGAAGAGCAATTGAACTGAAACGATAATTTTCCTTAGCTCGTTTCCGGGCCAACCCCTTTTGAGACGTACAATTAGTGCTAGCTGCAGGAAGGATCACACGAACTTGCTCCGAGTGCTAAATAACAAATTGCATTCGCAGCCACGGCTAAAAATTACCGGTGAAACCATACGATACACACAAGGTTAAATACATGCTTTACATAATGGAAGACAGCAACATTATGAGTAATCTGACAATAATTAGTCTAATTACTCCAGTTTGCATGCGAGCAGGTAAGAGCAAATAGGGCCAGTGTGTGCGATTACATGATTTTCAGGGTCTGTTATAGAATCAGAGGCCAATTACAGAGTCAGCAGCACCAGCTGTGTCATTTTTTTCCAGTTGATGACAAGATCACCCCACCCTAGGTTTTAATTATATTTTTCATACAGGGCAACCAGATGCAAGACACTTCACTCGTCTATGGAGTGCTTTTAGGTGACATAACACCCTCTGGCAGCCATTTTGGACCTCTTGGTGACAGCGGCTGTGAACACGCGGTAGCATTTCTGTATGTACAACTCGGCCGTCTCAGTAGAATTTCTGAGGTGTTTCTACTGTTTTGTTTTGGGTTTTTTTATTAAGAACTGAGCATTTTTGCTGAATCTGATCAGTTAAGATGATGGGTTTTATAGCAAAACACAGTCTCTAGTCCAGCAGGGGGCGCCGTATTAAGAAATTAGAGCCGATTCGACAAACAACAATTATGAACAATTATGAACAACTACAAACAAAGACACTTATGGACTTAACACGAAGCATTCCTCCCCAAAAATGTCTTTCCGTAAAACAAAGCAATAGCTAAAATCAAACTGATTAGAGTGGAAAATAACACACTGTATTATTCCTTTTTTTTTTTGGCGTCCTTTCCTATTACAAATAATTTCTTCGCATTCACCTGCTTGCTGGTTAGTAGCAGTAACAAGGATCTAAACGTGCATGGTGGTTATATGCAATATTTAGCCATAATTTGCATATAGCCACATTCCTCCTGGACCTTCATGACGGTGTGGTTAAAGTCATTTTCTACAGAACAAATGTATTTATTGAGCGATACAGAATTATTGTAAAAATGTAACTTGAACAGTAAATCTCAATATCTAAAACTACAAAACATGCTCCCTTCATTTTGACACCTTAAAATAGTCTTCATTGGATTTTTATGCGCCATAAAATGCACTTAAAAGTTCCATATATGTAACTTTAATGGGTTAGAGGTATTCATTTCTCTACGGTTTTATCTTAATTTGATGAATATTATATTCCTGAATTATCCCTGAAATGCCACTTCAGACATAAAAACCTGAATTTACACCTTAAACGGAGGATGACATTTTCAGTACACCGTTCAGGTATTTTTAAATAGCATTTCGGTTATCTCTGAAATTCTCTATTAAAGGGATATCGAGAAAGCCATGATCGCTCCGTAATTAAAACAAAGCTTATCACAGCCCTGGAATAAATTATAATGTCATCTTCAATTGTCTTCAATTACTTGAAATTATGGGGTGCAGTCTTGCTACTAACGGCTGCGCTGTATTTTCATGTAAAAACTAAAGAGGTTTGTTTTTCATAGTGTAGCTGCACTAACTCTGTGATGCTGTGATAGACTGAGATGTCATTGGATGTCAGGAAACTGATGTCTGTGGATGATAAAAAGTCTTTTTTTTTTTTTTTTTTTGAATGTTGACTATTACTTGAGGGTGAGTTTATTGTCCGGTGTCATGCCCAGGCATTTGAAGTGCTCCATCTGTTCGTCATCCTCCCCCCAAATGGTCACTGAGTATTAGACGGTTGTTTCTAGTATTTGAAGCAGGGGTGTGCGATATATATTGTCGATGATAATATCGTAATTGTTGTTTAAACGATGTGCAAAATGACAAACTCAAGTGTGGCACTCATTTTCCAAAAAACAAACCAAACCATTCACTGCATATGATCAAGCCAAGTAGGCCAGACTAGTGCACATGTGCATTGACAACACATGCAGCGTTCATGCATTACAACAGGCTAAGCTAGCGGAGCTGCCTGCATGGCTGAAGTTGAAAATAAGTGAACAAACACAAACAGCACCAGCGTCTGAGTTGACCTCGTTAGATTTAACTGCTAGACGTGGGTCATCCTCCCTCGCATGGAGGTGGTTTGGCTTTGAAAAGACGGGTGTTGCTCAGAAGACACCAATCTTCAGACTATGTTGGAAAGCATTTGCCGTTAAAGTCAGATCCGCAAACAAACTTGTTTCACTGCCTTTGGGAGTCGGGAGTCAACCACGAGCGAGCAGCTGAGGTACCGGCAAAGTAAAATCACATTCAACAAAGTTTTTGGGTCATTCTGCAAAAGAGCACCTTACAACAAGAAGGGCAAAAGGTGGCAAGATATAGTAAACACTGTCACCAATTACAGTGCAGAGGATCTGGTTCAAGCGGCCGAGACAGCTTCACACAACTTTGACAACTTTGGACAGTGTATGATTCATGTCATTAAACTCTGAAGCAGAAACTGCAGAGGGTGTCATATTTTGCCACAGCAACAGATTTAATAATATCATTGACAGCATCTAGTATACTGGTAACACTTTACAATACCAGTACAACAATTAACGTTAGTTAATGCCGTAATGGTTAATTAACTGTTAGTCAATGATTATTATAGCATTTACTAATGTAAATATCTACAATAATCCTTAAATAACAATAACAATAGATTAATAACTTAGCATGAACAGCATTAGTAAATGACTCTTAGACACATTAGTTAACGGTTAGTTAACTGTTACTTAATGTTTATTACCCGTTACTTAATGTTTATTACAGCGTTAACTAACATTAATTGTTGTACTCTTATTGTAAAGTGTTACCACTATACTATTAACAAGAGTGAGCTAATACAAGACTTTAATACAAGACTTGTACAAACACATTTTTTATTTTTTTTTTTTACACATTTTTGACTAATTCAAAATTTCATCAGTTTTTGTTATACCCCTAATTTCAAGCCCAATCTTTTTATTATGATGTAACAAAACAAACTAACATTTTATAATGAGTTACGTTGTTGTATAAGCACTGCTTCATTAGCCAGTAAGCTAACGGTCCTGATCATGTGTTCTCCAGAGGGAGGGGGAAGGCAGCCAATCAGCTAGTGGGCCACAGAGCTGAGGTGACACTGATAATTAATGATGTCTGCAGTGTGTGTCATCAACACACAAAAGCCACTGGACTGTATATAATCTGTTTTTCAGTGAATTCTTTAACATTACAACAACTTCCGTTACAAGGGCTACGCATGAAATATGTAAAATGCTTTTGAATTTGCAAATATTTTGAATATGTTTACTGACTGCTTTAGAAGATTAGAAAACTGAGGACTTTTGAGTAAATGCCATCGGCACTGATTCATGTGGCTGGTTGCTATCCTGTGATTTGGAGCCACTGTTATATTTAAGAGTGGGAAGGCAGATTTACAAAGTGAACTTAAGGGAATTTGAAGCATGTCATGGTGACTTACCTTGCTGCGCCGTTTGGTGAAGTTTTGCTTCTCGCTTCTTTGTGTGTGTGTGTGTGTGTGTGTGTGTGTGTGTGTGTGTGTGCAAGAGGAGTGATTGGGTGCGCCTGGACTCAAAATACAAGGGGACTGGTAGTTTATTACTCAGGGGACTCTGAACCAATTCCACCTTATGTAATATGACTCTGGGGAAATCAGTGCTGTCACACAGTGTTTATGCAATAGATATCATGTCGGATACATTTGCAAAAGTGGGATGAAAAATAATGCAGAGGCAGCATACATGCCAATTTATGAGCGGTTGGCATCAGCAAAGGTGTCTGGGGAGTTATGTTGAGAATCAAAAAAAAAAAAAAAAAAAAAAAAGTGAACACGGAGCTGTAAATGGAATGTCTCTGTTTCCCAATCCTATAAATATGGTGTGCAGAATTGCCCTCTGAAGACCTCAGCAGTATGAATAGTTAGAGTGCTCGGTGATGGCTCCTGCGACCTCACCATGTAAGTGAAAACTGAATTGGACCGAGGGGACAACCGTTTTGCTCTTTACTTTGCAGGGGACAAATGAAAATATTGCTGATGGCACCTTCAGTAGCGTTATGCGCCCAGGCAGAGGCTTATGCAGCTCCTTGCGGTGGAGTTTTCCGCCGATAAAATGCATCATATTCCATTTCCACACATCAGCTATAGCAAGTAATAGTTAAATGCAAAATACTTCTACTCTTCCTTCATTCATTTGTTCCTTTATTTTCTCCGGCTGCTCATTGCCTTCCAAGATTGTAGAATATTGTGGAACTCAGTTTATCCTTTTTTTGCCTCACATCATAGGTCAACATGACCTAGATTTATAGTATACAAAATAGTAAGTAGAGCCAAACATAAATAGGGTTTGGGTCTTTTGAGGGAAAAGTGTCTAAAAGAATGCTTCTCTGAAAATATGTCAGGTTTTCATTTGTGACGCTGATTGGTGACCTTATGAGGGTCACTGACCGCTGTTCATAGTTGACCTGCCTTTTTATTTACCGCTTTATTGCCAGTGGCAGGAGGCCTGTCCCAGCATTCACTGAGGTGAAGGCATCCCGGGCGCTCAGAATGAAGGTTTTCATCCCAAAGCACAACCCAGCAGAAATTTGGTGCTGAATAGATGCTGATGTGATGACCTAAATGTTGAAAACTTGAGTAAATAAAGGGTGACAGTTTAGATGACATCCATCGTTGTGCGTCGCTGCTGCTTGCGTGCGAGTCCGGATATCTTCCTGGTATCATTTTCAAAGAATTTCTGCTCTGTCATAAACATCACTTTGTAAATTCTGTGTTGGTTTGGGCTGCGGGTCATATAAAATTTAAAGCAATATTGAACTTTGGTCGAGGGTTGGGTTGTATAATGTGGTAACCAACTCAAATCTCCTCATTAGTTCCTCTGCACTCCCCTGGGCTGCTAATCCACAATACTGAATCGGTGTCTCACCATTCACTTCCATAGCTCAGCAAAACACATCCCGAAATAACATTTTCAGCACATAACACCAACAAAGCAGATTATGCCAACATAAAAAAACACAAGTTCCTGTACCCATTTTTTGAGGAAATTAAACAGCTAGTTTCTTGTTACTTTCCTATTTGAATTAGAAAGCACATCCGACAGGTTGAGGAGAGAAAGCAGGAAACTTCTGTGTAGTAACCTTGTAAGGAGTGACCTGTTAGTACTTTCACAATATTTATAATTACACTGAAAAAAGATAGGTACTGGGACCTGTTGTTTGGTTTTTTTGGTTTTTTTATATTTGCATAATCCACTTTGTTCATGTTCATTTGTGTGCTAAAAGTCTTATTTTGGGAGCTGTTTTGCAGCACCGTGCAAGTGAATTGTAGAGACACACACAGTATTCTGGATTAGCAGCCCAGGGGAGCACAGAGCAACTAATGAGGATATTTCTCCTCTATGTGGACTCATAAAAAGCCCAGGTAACTATACAACCCAACACTCAAAACACAAAAGTTCTCCTCGCCATCTAATGCACATTGCTGTCTGTCAAATGCCCACTTGGGATGCTTAAAAATGCTACCCAAAAAAATCACATTACTCACTATTTAATAGAAATGCAGATGATTCCACCCTCGGAGTTAGTTTGCAAGCAAAGGACATGGTACTATGAATAACTAAAATTCCATAATCAGTTTTACTTTCCCTGCAGCAATCATTTTTTTATGAGAGGATGTCATTGTGGCAAGAAAGGGTGGGACTGAGCGATGCCTCAGAGGCAGGGAGAGACAACGAGCTGCCTGAGGAGACAGGAGAGCACCTGAGACTTGTTAACCCTCTCCTACATTTTCTCCGTCGTCAGTCAAGAAGATAAAAGAGGGCGAGGCTGGAACTCTGAGAAGCCGTTTGTTTTTCCGTGTGTCAGCCGCGATTGGTTTGAACGCCATTGGTGGTGTTTGTGATTATTTTATCTCCACCGCGCCGTCTGGTTTCCCCTCTGTTCAAGTGCGGTGCGAGTGCTACAGTCGCTTACTTCAAATGGCAGATATCCTGTCTCGTTACATGCTGAGCTCTGTATTCCCACAATCTCTACAATGTTCAGTATTCAGGTATATTCGCTTTTTATAGCATGAAACTGCAGAACGGATTCAGATTTAGTGTCTCCATGGCCCTTAGCCGCAGTGAAAAAGGAAGGATATGGGAAGAAAGAGAGGTAGTGAGAAGTTTTTGGGGCAAACAAACAAACAAAATAAAAGACGTCCGAGCAAACACGCGGTTGAGTTATCAAATGTTGAGGCTTGAAGGAAAATAAGCCATATCACATGCGTACAATCCATCGTAATGGCTTAGTATTCCTTCTCTTCAATAGAGGTTCTTTGTTCACGAGCACTGCTAAAGTGCGTGTTGTAAATTGTGCATAAAACACGTTTCATTTTCAGCCGCTGGTCATGAACAGGACATCTGTTCGCACGTTTTCAATGAGGCGGCATCTTCGTTTATCAGAGACTGTTTTGGATTGTTGTGTTTTGAGTGCGCACACACACACACACACACACACACACACACGCACACAAGACTGAAAGGAATTTAAGCCACGCTTTGGTAACATCATCAAAATTGAAGCCTAATTGGTTCATGTGCCCAGTGTTGGGGAGTTTCACAACGCATAATTAAATCTTGCACTAGGCAAGATTTTTTATGTAAAAAATACACCCATCTTATCAGCATAAATCACACGTAGGGCTGCAGCAGAGATGCGTTCCATCCTCCCTAATTGCAGCCCTGTAGATTCATCCTAATTGCCTAAATTAAATCAGGGTCTGGGTATAGCCAAATGTAGTTTGCGCAGGAAGTGACAAATCAAAACTTGAAAGCAAATGACAAAACTGTCTCCTAAACACCAGTGAGCGAAGACCTCAGTCAGATTTCATGGGCTAAACTTGTTGCTGGAGGATTTTTTCTTTTTCACCAAAAACCTCTAATGAGAAATCTAGCTCCAAACTTTTTTCTGTGCCACCACTGACACGTTACATGAAATGCGGGTAATGATGTCCTCCGAACTTTCAGAAATTCAAACAGTCGTCTCCTGCGGCCACTTGGGGCGGCTGAAGTGCAAAGTTGCCTGATGAAGGTTCAAACTACTGGTTTACAGCATGCAAAACTGAAGAGTACGTAAGGGGCTTCCAGACTCAAAGTGACAGAAAACATGGACGTTATTTCATGCTTGAGTTTATATGGTTCTTGGTGTGTGGTGTATGGTGTGTGTTCTATGGTATTTTTATTTTTATTTGTCAGTGAGCAGTTTTCAAGGCATGGCAAACCCAGTATAAAACAGGGATTGTATTATTTAATGTGATTCTTGAGTGGCCTGCTGTCTTCATCATCCACGGAGATTTGAGAGTTACGACAAGTGCAGAGTCACATTTTTGTCATGATGATAAGCAACCAGCTGTTGTGAGAAAGTCCATGACTGTTCACTCGTAAAGCTCCACATGTGGATGTAATCCTCAGCGTGCCGTGCTACCTGGCTAACAGTTACCGTTACTGTGTTCAATAGCCGGTACAGCTGGAGAGACAACCAATCAGAGGCGAGAGGGATGAAAACTGAGGTGATTTCTACACCCACTGTTGATTTTAATGAAAAATTGCACATTTAAAACTTTATGCAATGTTATTAAAAAAACAAACCATCCTTATCTGTGGTATGCTTTTTCACACTCTTTTGCTTTTTATATTAATATTGAAGTTGTACTGAGGATGTAATGAAGCTGTCTGATTTATTTTATTTTTTTCAATGCAACTTAGTCAACAAAAATATATTTTTCTTGAGGGTGCTTCAGCTGTAATTCAGCTTCCGATGAGAAGTGACTGCTCGCTTGTGAAAGCACACTCTCAAAGTAGCTGCATGTGAAAATAACTCAAGCATGGCAGAGGGAGAGCATTCTGGGAAGACTTGCGGCAAGGGGGCGGCGGGCACCAAATCCAAGGACTGTCACTGGAAAACAGGGCCATTTGGTCCTCTTAAGACAGAAGTCGCAGTCTCCTTAGTTTTATTCTGTTCTGCACCTTGTGGATGGATTCAAGTCTGCTTGATCAGATGTTACATTCTCAGTATGATTTCCCCTTGAAGGGCAGATACAATAGCCCCCCAAAAAAAAAGGTGGCTGCTGTGTTGCATCTAAAATAAAACCAGAAACACAATACAAAGCATGAGATGTGGTCAGCATGCAGTGGAAAATAGTGGATATTAGAACCATGTATTGTATTTTTTATTTTTTTATTTTTACCAGGGTTACATTTATATTTAAAATGCATCTCCACTCTGCATATTAAAATCTGATTTCTCTTCTGCTCACAGAACTTAATGCCGTGCACATCACATCCTACTGTCATATTTAAAATTGTCAGTGAACATTTTGTCTCCAATCTACAAATATCCTGCCAGTCCATATCTGACAGGTATGTCACTACCTGGACTTCCTCCCGACCATTTGATCAGTTTTATTTGCTGCATGTGGATTAGGCCCGATTTGCATTTACACTTTTTTTGTTGATGTGACCAAATGCCTCTCCAGAGAGTTTGGATGATCGAACCTCCAGTGCATCTTGGAACAATTCACCTTGATTTTGTGCGTTTTTTTTTTGTTTTTTTGCACCGTCCGATCACCGGGTGCACACGTCCACGCCAGGTGGAGCGGAGGTCTTTATCTCTTTGATGGATTGATGTTTCAACTCACTCAGGCGCTCTGGGAAAGGGGCTGAAGAACCGGGGTAATGAAGAGCAGGATGCGCTCCAGACCATCTGCATGTCGGTGGGGAGGCAGACGGCCGGGCAGGTGGGAGCCAGCGCTGGGGGACCCGGATGCCCTTGGAGCCGAGATCCTAGAGTGAGCCTGCAGATTACAGCCACTAATTAGACAGCGGGCCAGAGTGCAGACAAACTCCAGTGCCAGGCTGCAGTGCACATGCATGCACAAACACACACACACACACACACACTGACTCAGACAATTAGAAGAGGTTACGCAAACCTTACAACATGTGTATCAAACTCCATCACCATGGGGGCCTGATGGGAAAAATCTACATGATAATGCATGCAAGGAAAATATATAATTTCCTGCATTATGCTGAGGTCATGAGCTTAATTGCCCATTTTGTTGATCCCGTTCTACTCATACATATTAATTGAAAGATTTATGATCTTTATTTCTTATTATACGGTCAAATAGGGTGTTTCACAGATTTTATACAAGTATTTTAATTAGGTTATAATTAAAGGAACACCCTCAAGCAGTTTACAGGTAAATAAGTTTAGCAGTTTTAGGCAAAAAAAACGGTTTCAGGCACTGAGATGAGCACAATAACACAAAAGCTCTTTATCTTTCTGTCTCCCTCTCGTCACATCTCCATGTAGGTGGCACGTGTCTTGTCAAACCTCGGATTTCCAGATGTTTTGAATTCCTAAATTTATACATATTCCACCACAGTGGCCTGTGTGTCAGACCAGGTGACAGTGAAAAGTAGTTGAATAAGTCTACAACTTTATACAATGCATTTGTAGTCAGACACACCACGTTATTTGCAAGAGGCACATTTTTATTGATATTTCCTATAGTTTGTGTGCATTGAAGAGAGGCTGTTAGCTGTATGAACAGATATGAGTCTGTATGCGAGCTGAGGGAAGCCATTAGACTGAAAAACAGGGTGTAGCGAGAGATCCCGAGGTGTTTTTGGAGCTTAAAGGGGAAAGCCCACCATTTTGTCTAGTTTACATTTCCCCCAATCATTCTGATTGCATGCTCTCTGTAGCTATTTTAACATTTACCCATTTTCTGTTGGTTTTAAAAATGCAAACTTCACGGTGTCAAACCTAGCTTGAAATGAATCGCTGTCCCGGCTGACAAAGACGCTCTAAATGAAATTTTTTGGGGGATTATTTCCTGGTGCAAACTTTCATTTCTTCCAGTGAGTGTCAGGCCACTGACAATAAGAAAGTAATGTAATGCAGCACTGATATGAAAACAGTCAAGTCAGGCAACATGAAATAATGATGCAAGAGAAAGTTTGACAAAAGCAAATTATGGCTTCATGTTTACTGTGATGGATTATCTAGGTTGGTGGAAGTCGGTGTCCTGCGCAAGAATGAATGGCAGCAAATGGCTTCTTCTGAAATTAGGGAAACATGTCTGCTACCTCCAGCTGCACTGACTATGTGCAGAAATCGCCAGGAGAAACCTAGACCGCTGGCTCAAAGCATTATTATCTACAAGTCAAAAAAGGTACTCACTTTGTCGTTTGGTTATTTTTTATCCAGAGCTAAAATGCCGTATTTTGACCCATTTACTTAAAAATTAATTTTCAGTGCAAATCCATAACTGATGGAGCAAAATGTATTTGTTCTAGCCACTAGATATCATTTTGTGGGGAATGGGAGCCATTTCCAGTCAAGTCAGTAGCAGCTCTGTGACCAAAATATTCAATTTGCATCATTGTTGGACTTGAGGCATTACGTTTATTAAATGCAGACGGTTTCAGTTACAGAAGAAACCCCTCTCTGTAATTGAAAATGGCTTCTTCAATGGAATATTAATTCACACGCAGCACGAAAAAAAAAAAAAAAAACCCAAATGCAAGTTGGTGAGATTATGCGAATTCCAGCAAGCCTGAGTTTGGCTTGTACTTTCATTTATATTCCTTTACAGTTCAGCGGGCCTGGTTAAAGTGCCTTTAATGCCCCGAGAAGAAATGGGATGTCAATTGTGGGGGGAATTTGCAGGTGACAGCCCTTGACCAGCAGTTCACTTACTGGTGATACTAATCCCTTAAACTGATTGTGGAGCAGCGGTATCTGTGATTCTGCCATTATATCATTAGAATTCTGGCAAGCGAGTGTTTTAGCCTGTCTGGAAATGCTGCTCGAATCAAGTGAGGAATAATGTAGCAGAAGAAGCTCGGGGAAATGTGTCTAAATGTGATCAGCATGATCAGTATGCAAAGGATCTACCTGACGAGGGAAAGTGTTCAAATGTGTGTGAGTGTGTGTATATATACGTCAAGCTGTGAAAATGAAATATTTCCCATGCACATAATTTGGGCATCTCCAAATCTGATTACAGGCCTGGCGGTTGTAATAATCACCATGCACATCAGGCAAGAATTTAATGCGTCTTTGCTTTGGAAGTAAATCACGGCTATGGGCTGATGTTTTCATTATTGCATTAGCACCTATATTCAAGCCAGAGATGTACGGTCATAGTTTTGTGATTTGCATACCACCAAGGTGATTTGCATTTGACCTTTTCCCCTTTCTTTAAATTTCCTTTTTAATTTTCTAAATGTCACAAGACAGAGTAAGACGAACAAAGGTGAATAATAGAAAATGAGTCACATTTTGTTTGGAACTTCAGAGGGAAAAAAAACAAAAAAACAGCAGTAATATGGGATACATCTGAGTGATAACCGAAAAGAGAACGGCTAGCACAGGTAAAGAAAAGAAGTGGCTAAAAGGTAGTGGAAGAAAATGAGAAAGATGGTATCAGAATATGTCAGGAGAACTTGATCTGATGAGAGCACTGAGGAGAGGTAAAACAGGAAAGACTTTTTTTTAACAAAGGTGCCTTTACATGTCATTCTAAGACCCAGGAAAAGACTGGGGGACTGAAATCACCAGAGCATGAGCTTGAAAGCCAAACAGATGAGATGAGCAGGTGATTTTGTGCTCCTCTTACATATCGCACCAGAAGATCAGGGGCGAATCGGTGTCAAGAGTCTCACCAGGTTCTCTGCAACGTTTAACTGTATGGAAAACTTGGACAGATTTACAATAATGTGGCTAAAGAAATAATGCCTGTTTTACCAATGGCGACTGAACCTATAGTCAGTTTATGAAGCTTTTCCATTTTCTATTTTTAACGCGGGAGGACTTCATCAGAAAAAATAATTGTCAGTGGTGGAAAGAGTACTAAAACGTGCTGCTCAAGAAGAAGTTTTGCTACTGTGATGATATTGATAAAGTGGAAGCATTCATAAAAAAAAAAAAGACATCTGCTTGAGAAAAAGTAAAAAGTAGTTCATTTAAAATGTAAAAGTTACAGAGTTGGAAAAAAAATAAGTTTTGTTGGCAATATCTTTTCAATGGAATTCAAAAGGACCGGAGTTAAAAGTAGATTCTTTTAAGTGGAAATTACAAAAACCAACAAAATAAAGACACATTCCTCCTCTCATCTCCAGCACCTGACAGTGAACACCTCCCCAGCTTCAGTCCAGCTTTTGTACTCTGTGCTGGATAGGATTTAAAATGTAGCTTAGTACAACACTTCAGCAAAAATTAACTTTCATAAAAGTAAAGTTACTGACTTAAAATTATAGCAAAAAGGGTACACAAAAAGCTACTCAATTTTATTTGTACTCTAAACTGTAAATAATTGTATATGTAAATGTAATTAAGATAAAATAAGATGCACACTGATTTATCAAGCTTGATTTGATGCAGCAGCACAAGGGAATGTAGTTCACATCAAAGAAAGCTATTTCCATAAATACCTATACATCAAAAGGTAAGTAAAATTGAATAAAATACAATACAAGAAAAATAGGACTAAAAAATAGAAATATATACAATACAACAAAATAAATGATAAATTAGTCACTCCCAGCCCTGCCTATATTTACCATGGGTGTGCAGACAAATATAAGAGTACCACCTACAGAAACTCAAACTTCATTAACAGAAAAAAAAAAAAAATCTG
>OMLB01028491.1:22933-36607 GCA_900302555.1 Myripristis jacobus | reverse complement strand
CCAGCTAATTTGTTGACTTTACCAAGAGATAAACATGTAATATAATAAGAATCTTTTTCAACATCTTACCCACACTTTTTGTGGATCTGTTAGCCATTTTGACTTTGATATAAATCCCTTAAACTGGAAAAAAACAAGATGCATTTTTCATCCTAGCTACACACATACAAATGCGGTGTGAATGATTGTCATCTTACAAGGAGGTGTCAGTATCTGCCAAAATGCATGCAGCGGGCGGCCGCATCTTCAGTATGTCGGGGAATTGTCCATGTGTTGACAGCACCGTGCACTGACCACTGGAAGCTAAAGAGCCAAATATCAGATGCCGCGACTCGTGCAGTTGCGCTGCCGAGTCACAAAAGTAGAGCCCTATATATTTCAGTTCAATGCTGCTGATTACAGTGATACACATCGATGCACATCTTAGGTATTTTTCAAATAAAATGTATGAACTGTTTTGTACTTTGTCATAACAGTCGCAGAGATTTTCTTAAATCAAACCAATATCCTCTGTCAAACTTCACCAAGCATGTCACAGTCGAGGTTAAAGCATTGTCTCCAGCTGAGAGAAAAGTGATTTCAGTTTAGAAAAGGACATTTCTGCAGACACGACCCGACAAGACAAACGTTTACATCCGCATTTACAACCTGACTGACAATAATCAATCCTCTGTCTGCTAAAATGTTCCAGTGAGTCGTGCCTTCTATCTTCCAGGAGTTTGATGCAGGCTGCAGTCCTGCTGGAGCCCCAAAAATTCAGGCCTGAGGAAATGGCTTATTGCAAAAGGTGTTAGTCTTGATAGGAGGCATCAACTGAATTTGTCTGACCCAGTTTGATGCCCAAACATTGAACCGGCCTCCTGATGATAACCAAACAGTATTGCTGTCGTGCCACATATTTCAGACAAATGACTCCGCGGTCAAACAAGATGTTGCCTTCATAAGCACACACCTCCGACTGTGCACATGATAGGAAACACTCTTTAAAGCATAACAATGGTGTAATTTTACATTTGGCCCGTTGACGGCCTTGGTTTTGCAAGAGTGGGATGGCGCTGGTGACTTTAGCTGGCGTACAACATGCATCCACTCTGTATCGCTCCGGACTCTGCTTTCTCCCATTATTTTCCCTACAGTATCAAAAGGAACTTGCAGAGACACGCCGCTTGCTTGAGAGGAGCAATTCATCACTGCAAAAAGAAGCAGAGGAGTTTTTTGTTTTTTTTTTCAAGCTGCACAAAGACAATGGATGAACTGGGAAAGTACAGAATGGAAGAAGTTTAGCCGGTGTGTTTTTGTATCTAGAAATACGTGAGGCCTAGAAACTTGTCAAACACACTGTCAAGATTCGGTTGCATCCACAAAAATCCTTGTATCTATGATGTGTGAAGCATTTCCACTTCACGCCCCGTGCTCAGTATTCCCAAGAGACATTTATTTCCTCTAACGTAAGTATTTCTGAAAGACAGACAGCCCTTTAGACAGCCACTGAATTCAATGATATTCAGTCGGAAGTGTCACATTTTTCAAATGGTCACTTTAAAAATGCCAGGATTAGTGAATAAAGCGCTACGTGACTACCCTTTTTAAAGCAGGACAAAGTTTAGCAGACAGCCTTGTTGCAGGGCTTGCCTTGATACAGCGCCGTGAAGCACTGGCTTTCTTTTTTCACTTGAATGTGGACACACAACATTTTGAATTCAGCAATACACACGGCTCAACAATTCTCTAGTGATGGATTCATCCTCAAGACCAGTGGATCTCAAACTTTTTTTCAATAATGTAGCTTCTTTTGAAATATTTATTTAGCCAAGTAACCCCTGACCAGTTTAAAAAATAACAATAAAAATAGGGACAATCCAGCTCCATCAGTGTCTGAAACAACAACCTGATATTTGGGATATTTTGTTGGCTCAGTTTTTGCTTCTTTTCAGGTTTTCTTTGTAAGCTTTATCAAACTCACTTTTACATTTTTTAACCTATTACTGGCACTGGCTAATTATTTTATGATTCATGCATGGCTGATATTTTTTTAAATCAACATTTAAAAAAATCGTTCATACCCCTTGCAGTACTCCAATGTACCCCTAGGGGTGTACGTACCCCATTTGAGAAACACCGCTCTAGACTAATGTGAGTGCTCAGTTGAAAAAATGAATGAATGAATAAATGAATAAATAAATAAAATCCTGACTACTCAGAGCAAAGATTTGCACTACATGTGAGATGCACCATAAGGTTGTTTTTGTGTGGAAAAATTATAAAGTCAACAAAGTATGAGTTTAAATTTGCATAATAGTGTTGCAAGGACCAAGACAATTATGTCACTGCTGACATTTCAGAAATGGGACTATTTTGAAATCTCCAATGGTTAAAACTGTAAGTGAAGCAAGGATTTGTTTGTTTTTGTTACAAGTTTAATAACTCCTTCTCCTTTATATCATATTCTTATTTTTTCATATGCCAGTTGTTACGCAGAGTAATATTTCAACATGAACCAATTCTACTATTTAAAAGCGCTTCACATAAATAAATATATGAAAAAAGGAAAAAATCATACCATACCAAATGCAAAGTGAATTTTGGCATCGCAGACTTGCTCGAATGATAAATTTCAGCTCACACAAATACATGAATGTTTTTGCATCATTTGCGGCATGGAAATTCATCTCATTCATGTCGCCCAGCACAAATTTCTGTCTATTTGCGTCTTTGCATTGACTTTGTATGTAATTGCGCTGCATGAAAAACTCGCTTCACGTTTGGTCTGAACACACAGAAATATGACCCACGTCTCTAATACAAACCAAGCCTTGCGAGCTAGATAGCAAGCTAACGTGCTAACATGCTAGTTACTAAAAATACTTGGTTAAGGTTAGGAAAAAGTCACAGTTAAGGTTAGGAAACATTAGCTAATGTTATGTTATGTAAGGTTACTACCTACCTAACAACATATATTGCTCTTGTTTGATCCAGAATTTGAACTTTGAACTCCACACACTAATAATAATACTACACCACAGTGCTGTTGTTTACCACCAGAGGCCGCTTAATTTTCAAACATAACTATAGTTCATAATAAACTGCTGCAGGAATGTTTTTTTTCCAGAGGACAGTCTCCAAAATTCAGCTGTTTTTAGTGAAACATGATGTCTGGGAACATTTGTTGTGACATATTGACATTGTCATAGTTGCTCCGTGATTCCCTATGGTTAAACAACCTGGGTATGCACATAATTTGTGATAAGATATGTCATTTTAAATTTCATTATATTTTGGAAGGCCTTTGGAAGGGCAAAGCAATTTTCCACAAGTGGTCTTTTCCTAGGCTGTATTAGATTCATTATGGCACTCCATCAATTATTGATAATATTTTATCGCATATTGATCTTGAAATCTTAAATACTGCATGCTAGTAATACCAACATTAATTAAACTGTCAATTCTGCGCCAGATTTCGAAGCGTTGGGATCTAATCTGAGTATCAGCTTTCAGTAAATATTCACTTTGACAAGAGGTGCTCTCTGCTTCTGTAATTACAAGCGAAATCAAGGGTCTGTCAGCAATCAGCAGTAATTGCTGTATAGACCGCAGTTTGCCTCCGATTGCCGCCGCTCACTGTGGCAGAGAGAGAGCCATCTCTGGAAATTTACATGTTGTAGTGCACGTAGATTGCTGGATTTCCTAATTTTATTTAGGGTGAAACTGTGCTTCTAATCAGTGTCTCACAGGAGCTTTGCAGCTGTGTTAGTACAGGTGGCAGGTTATTTTAGTTCTGCTTGCGGCAAACAGAATTTACAAGCCACATTTGCTGTCGTGTGAAGACAAAGCAGTGCAGGTTTTTCACATTGCATAAGCTTGATTGCTGGTTTCAGAAGTGACATTGACCTTTTGTTTTGTGTTAGAAAACTTGCTAGATTTGTGTTTTTTGTTCTCTACAGCCTCATCTGTCTTAATCCAAATTCCAGGTACCAGTGATTAATTGATTACTCAGCACCTTGTCAGGGAACTCTCTCCATTTGTCCCAGCAGACACTGACCATGTTACATATGAACCCAAAAAAATGGAGGCACTAATGCACTTTGTATTGGGAACCCCTCCTGCTCTCTCTCTTTCTGTCTTTAATGCATCTTAACTTTTTAATGCATTGTGTCGCTACACTGCTGTATGTTTTAACCACTGACTGCAGATGAAATTTATGTTAAGGGGCAAATGAGGTTTGAATAGAATTGAGTAATGCTGACCGGCGAGCCACTCCACATACACTGAATAGCAGAGTTACTCACATATGCATTGTTGTACCGGCTCTTATCTAAATGTTAAGAGTTGAACCGAGCTACAGGAGAATGTAGATTAGAGAATAAGCATTTTAAATGAACTGTATGCTCAGCCTGTGTCCCAATACCCGCAAACCCTTCACTTTTCATTTTCCCATGATAACCCACAACTGTCTGCTATCTCAGCGAACATGACATTGGTCGCTTACCTCCGAACATGCACTTCCTTCGGGTTACATTTTGTTGATGCCAGTTCATGACCCCTCTCTGTTTCCCTGCAGCAATAGAGACCGGGGGTAATTTGTACCACTGTCACTGAGTGGCCATCAGATGGAGGGCACAGGGTCATCCTATATCAGTCGCCTGGCAAAAAGCCACATTTTGCCACTATTGCTCAACCTGACGCTTAACAAGTGGAACTGTGTCCCGCAGTACTGAAGAGCTATTGAAAGTAAAATTGGCTCGCTATTCAACACAACATGTTCATTATAAACCAGCTGGCTTTTTCTATCAAACTTGAGATGAGGAACAGATCATATATCTATACATAGATCTATAGAAATGCACTGAACACAGCCACTTTGATGCATACTTAGAAGGAATGACCTCAAAGAAGTCACTTCAGTTACATCTAATACCACAAGTCATTGGTTTACTGGAGGGAATAAAGTCTGTCACAGCAGAAATTACACCAAGAATATGTGCCATGCTTAGACTGACCTGCTTTAAAGGACCGTACCAGTGATTCTGCATGTTTAGCATCATATCTACAAAATGTGTGTGCTTCATGTTCTGCTCATCCACAGCCAAAGCAAGCAGCTGTATTTTAGAACTCAATCAATGGCTGGATAAAAGGTAGGGAAAATGATAAACCATTCATTCTACTATGATACTGCATGAAAATTAACTTTCAGAGACTTCAAACTGTCTCCACACCAGCATTCCATCAATGTAATGAAGTCCTCCATATTAGTTTCCCTAAAAGCAGCAGCACTGTTGTGTTTTGATGACTTGAAACAGGCGAAGGTCTCTGTGCTGCAAAACAGTCCCCGGGGAAAAGTTTGCTTTGCACGGGCAATTATTAGTTACGTGATTTATGAATGCTGATGACTTTGTTAGCTACAGAAGAAGAACATAATAAGGTGGGCATTTCAGTGAAAAATTCATATTTAAAAATCATGGGATTTTGATATGTTGTAAAATCTTTAGTACCCGCACTTGCAATTGATAAAATGTGAGTCAATTTTAGTAAACAGACAAAACACTGATATGATCCTTTTTAAAGGCTAATTTGAAAGCATCTCAAGATATCTCAAGAAATTGTTTTCCATTGAATGACTCCCTCAAACTACTCAAAAATCTGTCATCTTTTCCTCTTGTCACCAAATATATCCTGCCTCTGAAAAGCCTGCTATACAGTGTGAAATTTCCACGAAGGAGAAGTTGTGGTGGCAGCAGAGCTCTTACGTATAACACCACTCTTTATGCTGCGCCTAAACCAAGTGCCACTCTGTCTCTTCGAAGTGCGCGCTTTTAATGAACACCTCCTACATACCACTTTCATGCCTGGGTGGTAATCACCTTCTTCTCAACCCAAAAATTAATTACATTCCCATCAATTGGTAATTTAACCACCGAGGCAATGCTTGCACCCGTTTTAATATGATTCCCCCTCGAAGGATGGATGACACCTTGAGCATCTGCCAAAATATGCCCATTCCTTTGCTGTCCCCGAAGGTCAGGCTGCCTACTGGGTGCCAACTTAGTCCCACGCAGAGCCCTCTGGTACTGTGCTGGCAGGAGTCAGGTGTGCTCACATACTACTGTCTTCCGTCTCTGCTGGCTCGCCTCGATGAAACAGAGAAACAAACACTGCAGCCCATGCATGTCATCTCTCCCTGACTTTTTCTGCAAAGGTGAAAGATGACAGTGACAGTTTCACACTCTTGGGATGCATTTCTCTTGGTTTTATAAGGTGTAGTTTTGGGGTTAGAGGGCGAACTGACTTGTGAAGATTGACTGTTTGAAAGGCTTACTTGTGATTCAGACTTGATCTTTGAACAAGTTTTTAAAAGCTCATCACTCTGGCTGCTCTCATGTCTTTCTGTGGAGAATGCATGAGTGTCAGTAAACTTGCTTATCATTGCTTATCCACTAATAAATACCACAGCATGTGATGTCTTACGATCACAACCAGTTTAGTCACCACATATTACCGTATGGCAGTAGTCCATACAAAACGCTAAACTTGAGAAATGAGGAGTTTTCTGTCTGTTGGTGTGATGTCATGAAATCAATTTACATATTAGACTAGGAGTATGGGAGATGTGTGAAAAATTGCAGCTAAATTGTAGTGTCATTAAGCTGGTTGGACTTTGGCGGCCTCAAGTGGCATCAAGAGATAATGATTTTTTTTTTTTTTTGAATAGTACTTCATTACCCATCACTAACCCATCCCACCCAAAAAACCCATGCAAAACATTATCTGTAAAGACCTCAGACCTCTTTTTTTTTGTTCTCAGTGGCTGATACAGGTGAGAACGATGAGAGCAGACTGCGTTGTCTCACTGTTTTTTCATTCCACTTTCAGTACATCAGTTTTTATCCAACAAGACAATTTCCTGCCAATGTAAATCTTTAGCAACTTAGTTAAAGTGGAGGGGATTTTGTTCTTTGCTACAGTTTCCCATTATGATTTAGGGTCGTGAGATGGATGTATTTGTTTGTGTATGGATAGATAGATAGATAAATTATTCATGCCCTTGGGGAAATTCCGGTGTCCTGTAGCTCACAAGACAAATCAATCGACAACACAATACACAACAGAAAAAGTAATGTAGTATGCATAGTGTCAGAGGCACAAGGCCTTACTGCACTATTGCACCTTAACTGAACTAACTATTGCACACCACAGTGTCACTATTGCACCTTCAGGTAACATTAGACAGCAAACATGAGCTAAAAATGAACGCAGCTCCTGCTTGACACAGGACTCGTACTGCAGGCTGCAGAAGCAAAGTCCTGTTGATTGTGACATCCACCGCCGCACCTACATCCTCACACGGTGTTTTTCTCTCACTTCATTCTGCATCACAAAACTTGAAAACCTGACATTTGAATGTATCCTTGGTGTGCAGAAATGCAAAATGTCAACATTTTTCCTGGTGACTGAGCTGCAAAAATGGGCAAAGTGGAGGAAGCTGTGCCCTAAGAGAACCAAAGTTACAGTGCCCAAGTTTACTGGGCAATTATTCATTCAGAAAGAGCAAATCAGGTAAATCTACATGAATTAAGTAGTTAATTAGTGTTGCAAAGTGTGGTGGATATAATAAAATAAATACTGCTACTTCATGACTGAATCTCACAGAAACACCTTCACTGGCTGTAATGTCAGTCAATTTCTGTGCACTAGATAACCAGTGACAGTGCACAGGGGATGAGATAATCATGCTGCATGTGGATGAGGCAACAGATAACTGTACAGTGATGGCCTCCCAAAGTTGCCCTGAGTTGTTTCAGGAAGCAGCTGGCTTGACAGTGGTGCCTGCAGGATCCTGTCTCACACTACGCACAGGGATGAGCTTGTGTAGACACCCGCTTGTCACACACATACACACACTCACTCACTCACTCACACAAGCACACACACAAACACAAGAAGACACTAACACATATATGAGAATATATGAGCGCACACACATGCAGAGGCCGATAAAGTGAGTGCTGTGTGATAAAGGCAGAGTTTTTATTGTAAGACCTATACAAATGAAGCATGGAACGATCAACATGTACCAGCTGAAACAAGCAGCCCATCAACCTGCAACCTCAGACCAGCTGGGTTGCATCATCATGACTAGCCTTGAGTGGATGGTGAACTAAAATATGTCATTTTTCATTATTGTAGTGTCATCGCTGAGTGTAGAAACCATAACACTGCAAGAATTTGAAGGCCTTTCAACTGCAGCTGGTTCACACATATGAACATGACTTCAGGTTGTATTCTCCCTGCCCTGTTTGACTCGCTCTTTTGACACACCTGTTATCCTCTGCAATCTGTAACTGTTCATTAGCACAGCACACCATGGGTTATTTTACCAATGTAAATATGGAGCCTAGCAAGTCATGGAGGCACATGTGGACTTTCTCATTTAACTCTACAGTTACAGTGTCCTTCCTCTTCTTCTTCTACTTCATATTATCATTGTTATTACAGTATACCATAGTGCAGTTGTGTCGCGTGAACAAGCACCTGTTGTAAGAAAGATCAGGATGCCTGGCATCCGTATCCACTTATAAGGAAAAAACTTTGGAATGCAGAGGCAGAAACTTGTTCTCTCTCTCTCTCTCTCTTTCTCTCTCTCTCTCTCTCGTTTCTTCTTTTGCTCCTGTGGTTTGAACCAAGTTATTGAGTTTTAAGGTCATTTACACTTTGTCCTCCAAATGGGCCCTAATGTAAGCATGCATGCAAACACAGGTGCACACACACACACACACACATATACACACCACCTGCTTTTTGTTATTATGTGAGGCATGTGTGTTTTTGTTGCCATGGTTTGTAGCAGTAAAAGCAGAGAGAGCACAGTTTCATCAACTATTGAACTGAACATTTTTTTTTTTTTTTGCCTGACCCTCTGTTTGACTGACAGTTTTATTGATCACTAAGATAGCAGTGACTTGGAATGAAGTTGGTTCGATGTTAAAAAACAACAAGTAGCTCTGATGTAGTTAAGGTACATGTTGTCATTGCATTGTAGCTCAGCTTGCTGCATTTCTCTGGTGGGGAGCTTCAGTGGAGTGAGGCTTCATTTAATGTGGAGTAACTGGTAGCTTAGCTCACTACATTCTCCAAGTCGCTTGCCCAACGCTGCCATAGTGATAAACAATGCAAAGACCGACAAGAGAAAACAGTGAAATTATATTCATACCGTTTGAAGTTTATTCTGCCAAAGCTTGACAATAAGGCAACAACAAGCATCACACACAACGGCTTATCACTACAGAAGATTTAGAGAGGACTGATGTATTTCTGCTTGATTTCTTCTTGACTGAATTTAGTTTTTATTATGATTTGCATAATAGTGATTAATGCTTTAATGTGTGCAAAGGGAAGGGGAGATATTATGATATGTGCATAATGTTTGCACAGTTTAAATGTAGGCATGTGCAGCGTATATGCATGTTTTACAGTGGAACCGAGGAAGAGTAGTTGTTGCTGAGGTAAAAACTACTGGGGATCCATATGGACAATAAACAACAAATATGACACCACAATTTTATTATAGCAACCGCTAGACCAATGAAAATGAAGGATACCAGCTGAGATAACGTACACACAGTTTGTACCAGCTGCAGGCGCCACTGTGGCTTAATACAAGAGACCGTTCCATGAATTTTCAAGCAACATGTCACATAATGCCCAGTTGATTCAGCGAGAATGTGAGAGCAGGGGCGTCCGGGCCAAGCGGCGTTGCAGCCACGAGTCACAGCCGAGCCACGAATCCAATTTCGGTTGGGCTGCAGGAATGCACGGCCGAGCTTGTAGGCCACAATGTAAGCTGTCATTATGAAACAGAAATATTGATAGAAACCTGTTTATGTCTTTGGGGGCAACATTTTTTTTTTAGCATTGGCTTTATTGGGTGACGTTGACTGCTATATTAATTTCATTGCACACACACCTTATACTAAAATGAATGAATGATGAATAGATAAATCAATAACTGTTATATTTATTGATTTTTATATATTGAATTACTCCTTTAACAGTGCATACATGTACAATATTGAAAAATTGCCAACAGCAAATATTAATACTTCAGCTGAAATACTTAAAGCAGACCAAAGTCATTAAAGTACCTCATAATCTCAGTAAACACTATTATTTCACAGCACACTCGGACAATCAGAATCAGAAACACTTTATTGATTCCTGACGGGAATCTGGGTAATATAACATAAGGAAGCAGCCAGTGACTCCAGTCCATCAAGCGAAAGGTCAGCCCTGTCAGCCAGCAACCTGCAGGATTGAACTCCCCAGTGCCTCCAGACAATTCATATCATTTCCATTATCAGTCCTTCCAAATATCTCACTTTCACACAGTGGCTGAAAGTGACCCACTTCTGATTTTTTTTTTTTTTTTCAGATCTGATTGCTGATTGCCTTGACTGTTCACACTCATCTTTGTGTGTGACCTGTGTCTGACATCAGTGTGAACAGATCTGTACCATGACCACATTTACAACAAGCTGCTGCTGAAAAATGTCATTGTCTCAACAGTCCATCATCACGGTTAATGAAATAACGGTGCAGGCCTTCATTTTTTTCTGCGGGAGGCAGAAAGAGGGTTTGATCGAAGTACATTCTCATATATCTGTTAGATTTGCAACCTCCTGCTTCCCTGTCATTGTTTCAGCGATCCTCCGTGTTTTGTTTCGTCCACCAGTGACAATCAGTGAATAATGGCACTTTGACACTTTGCTCAGTGGGAAAAAAAAAACATATCTGATTTAGGAACATATATGAAAGTGGCCCAAATCAGAATTGAAAGTGTCACATGGAGCTGTTGTTTGCTGTCATAAAAAAACAGATCTGTGTCACATTTGAGGAAAAAATCCAACCCAGGCCACTTTCTACTGGCTGTCTGCGCATAGCCTAACAGCCAACCTACATTATGATAAAACTGCAGCAACTGTGATCACTCCACTCAAAACTTCAGTCAAACGCTCATATTATACATATTAGTCTTTTGTCTGCAGCGCGGCAGATCTAAGAAAGCACCTTGTGGCTTTTCTTTGTGTCTCTGAATGCTGATCCGGAAGATGGTGTGAGGTACAGCTGCTCATCTGTGTTGTCTTTAAAAAGTCAGCAGGCCACCGCGCGGCCATGTTTGATGTTAACTGACGTCACCGGGGGGGATTAAAAAGTGCCAAAGACTCCAGTGTTAAAACTCTGCTAAAAAAAAAAATAAATAAATAAATACTATTTCAAGAGTAGAATTAATCACAGTCACAGCTGAAAATCATCTCACTAGCTAAAATAAAACACTTTCCCAAGGCTGAGTTATTTTTTCTTACCTTTGTTTTATTGCTTTAGAATGAATGAAAGTCGATCAGCAAGAAAGTCAGTCGCTTCCATTCATTTTATATCATGAAAACACATTTGCAGTCTCTTTATAAGGGTTTCTAACTTATTATAGTGTGATCTTCATGTCATTTCATATCAAAGCCGGTGGCAGCAGCGGTAGCATTGCAAACTGCGGCAGGTAGCTGCTGGCGGTGGCTGACATGCTTAAAATATCCGCTGAGATTTGTCTCCCAGTCACGATCCTCCTCCTGTTTGTGAAATGTTACACACCACTCCTACTTTCGTGTTGCCGACGTTGTCCTCTCACTCAAGCTCCAAATATGATAGAGGAGGTAGGCCTATGACCCCCGCCCCTCTGCTAAATTGATAACCAATCAAAGACATCAAGGGTAAGATTGACATGTTTTTGAGCAATTTCACACATTGTAGATTTTTTTCTGGATTTGCTAACATTATTTTGTAAGGACAGGCATCGAGTTTTAAAGATGATTTCAAAGTCTTGATTTCATTGGTATAAACATATTTTTCAATTTGGCACCACTGGAGTTCAGCCTAGGTAAGCCTGTGCATTAAATCACTAATGGTTAGGGAGCAGTGGAGTGTCTCACTCTCAACAACGACCCTGAAATACCTGAGGTGTTGCTTTGTGAAGTTCATGGTATTGCACTAAAATATCAGCTTCAACTATGTTTTATAGTAAAAATATTTCAAGGTTTTGGGAGACTGGTCAGCTTACCCTATGGGTGATGAAGACGCTGACATGTGACCTAATTTTCACATGATTTCAGCTCAACATACTCTGTTATTTTCAAGCCAACAACACAAGTGGAAACCTAACCAGGTAACTGAACAATATGCAGCAGCTGAAACCTTGGCCAAAACCTCTTAACTCGTCCTTAATCTGAACTCACAACGAATTGTTGGATTGATATCGTCATGGTAGTAAAATGAGCAACTGCTGTACACGAGGACGTCTAGACAGTACAGAGTTTTCACTGTGATGCAACTGGCTCCGGTGGGACGAGAGGGTTCTTGGCTTGAAAATAGCACGGCATGTTGAGCAGAGATCATGAGGGATCTTGTTGAAACCAGGCAGATCCAAGAGTGAGGCCGAAATCATCCATGTGTCATCGGAAGATCACTGACTTCAGCACTCCGTGTTAACACTTTGGCATGCGGTATGCTGAGTGTGGTGGTGTAGTCCAAAGAGAAAAGGTGGATACATTATAAGTCTCCAATGTGTGCATGTGGCACAAGCTCTTTTCCACACCCTACTGTGCTGTAGATTATCATGGTGACTACGTTTAAAAGGTTTGACAAAATAGGTATGAAAGCAGTGTACAGCAGTAAGAATGTTAGAGTTTGCATTTACGCATGTTAACTTGAACAATCAATCAAATTATTAATACAGCACAGAAGTACTCAAGGTTCCAGTTAGTGCACAGCTGCCTGGTACAAAGACAGGCTATGCCTCCATCCAGTTTACAGTACAAAGTGAGAGTATGCTCCAAAAAACTCGATTTCTTGATTTCTTGCACTGACTGAGCCACCAGGTCACATTTTCCGGAATGAGCAAGAAAAACACTGAAGGTTTAGAAACTAAGAGTAGGCTAATGTGGCCAACTCTGAAAATGTAAATATGATAGGACATCAGTGCCTAGTTTATAATAATGCAATCTACTGCTGCCAGGGCGTCTCACAGCTCTTAAAGGCATAGTTCACCCATTTATAAATACTTAATGCTATCCTCTCATTGCTCTTGCTCTGATACTGGCCTGCGGTGTATGGCCCCAGTGGCCTTTGTTAGATATTCCCCAATTAGTTTAAGTAGCTGAAAATAATCACCTAAATCCTCTGAACCATGGTTTAACAGTGCTTTGACAAGTGACGCCTGAACACAAAATGAGGTAAATGAAGTATCTCATTTCATTCTTCGGTCTCTTTGTGATTCATAATTCTTAGTATTAATCACTATTATTCAAAATGTACACTGTTACTTCAAAACAGACATGTGATAACCAAGAATTCAATGTACCAAAGTTTGAAAATGACAGGAATTAAGATATCAAATGCCTTGATTATTTTATTTTATTTATTAATTTATTTATTTTTTGAAAATTGCCTCAAATAGCCCACTGGTTGGATGACAGTGGGTGATAAGCAGTATGTAAAAGGGACAAAATGAGAATTTGTACATACCCTAATGCTGAATAATGAATAATCTTAAAAGATCATTGTACAAAATTAGTAAAATCTAAATTAAAAATGATGAAAAATAATGAACAACCAGCGATAAGTTCCTTGCACGCT
>OMLB01028491.1:1308-22913 GCA_900302555.1 Myripristis jacobus | reverse complement strand
TTAAAAAGATCATTGCACAAAATCAGTAAAATCTAAATTAAATCAAAATAATGAACAACCAGCGATAAGTTCCTTGCACGCTAAAAAAACAAACAAACAAACAACTGCCACCCTTAAATAAAAACGCCTTACCAGCCCAGCTGCCAGCCCAGGTTTAGGCAGTCTAAATCTTAAAAAAAAAAAAAAAAAAAAAAAGAAAAAAGTTGTTGCTGATGTCCGAGTTCAAGTGAAAGCATCGTGATGTGTTGAAACCTGCGGACAAACTCAGAAGGGATAGGACTCTGTGGCACTGCCCTTTTTCTCAGTCTCACAACAGTCAGTGGCCTTGAGTGTGCCTTCTCTTGGCTTTGCATGAGCGGACACATTGTCATTCATTCATCATTAAAATTGACAAGGCCGTTGACTGCTGTGGAGACCGAAAAAAAGGGTGCAATGCAGTCTTTTGTACATCAGGGGCAGAGCTGAGCAATTACTAATCAGGGTAGAAAATATGGTGGCCGCTATGGTTTAAATGCTATAAAATGATAAAACTGATTCCAAAGATTTATGAGATGAGTAATTAGACAATTACTGTTATCGTCAATTGGCCCAATATTTATAATGTAGACATAATTATAAGCTGTCATGAAACTGATGGTGGTAAATTGATCAATTTCAAAAGATTTCCACCAGTATTGAGGCTATGAGCTGTTGACTGATGGCACAACCAGAGGGAAACACACACACAGACACACACTTAACCACCATCTAGGACAGTTTTAAGGCTCTATGTCGCCCCCCGCAGGTGGCCTCAGATATGCTTGTGGTGTCATTTCTACTGATTTCCCTGCACTGCCAGAAAGAGAGCATGAAAATGTTTTTGAAAGGACAGCCACACCATTGACACTGCTGTAAACTTCAAATCAGTGTCACACACATCATTAAGTATACTATGTAAACACCGCCATATGCTGACATTTCCACACCTCATATCAAATAAAACTGTCATTCCAACCACTTGCATGTTATACCCCACCCCAACATCGTGTTTCAACAGCAAATGCATAACATGGAAGAAGCAAGATGCCACTTCATGACAAAGAAATGGCTCACTGTCAGGTTTACCAGTACAAGTTTGAACCCAAAAGCACAACAATGAGGTTGAAAAGTTGCAAGGATAATCAGATTTAGCTTGAACAGTCCAGGCAGAGTAAAGACCAGAGCAGCCGTCAGCAGGCAAGCAAATCCGAAGAGGGGCCGGCAGGGAATCCAGGGTCCAAAAACAAGCAGGCAGGGTCAAAAACAGGTGGTCAGGCAAAATGGAAAAAGATGCTGGATAGGTTGGCGCAAAAAAAAACAAAAAAAACAACAAAAAAAAAAAACACAAGACAATCTGGCAGGGGGCAGAGGGAAATGGACTGGTATATATACTGGGGGACTGGTGAGGGAATGATGTGCCACAGGTGTGGAGAAGGGTGGGGAAACCCAGGTGGAGGTAATGAGCAGACTGCACGGGCTGAGAGGGAGGCGACATGTGAAATGACAGCAGGGTTAGTGATGATGCATGAAAACAGAACCAGATAAAAACAAACTAAGCGTTGGGATTCCTCACGCTCACTTTTTATTAGGAGAAGGTCACTCTCACTTTGAATTAGGCGAGTCACCTATTACCACACGACATGGTACAATGCAAGCAGGATATGGCGTATAATTGGAGCCAGTTATGTCGCAAGGACACACGGATGACGTTGGTGTCAGAGTTCTCATCACTTAAAAGCTAAGTTGAAGGAGGATATGGCGCAGCACAGGTATGGAATGATCACAACTGCTGCGAGACGATGCTTTCGCTGTCCTATCTCTATTCTCCTCTGTTTGAACCAAGGTGAAGAAAAATTGCAGGCATCTTGATGTGATGCGGTGATCTCTCTGGAATGCACTCTGGGTTCAGTTTATAGCCGTGGCTCTACACCTCTTAAGGTATTCAAAGATTTCCACCTTTGCTCTGACCGGAAAGAATATTGCGCTGCTATCCTCTCTGAAGTCTCTTCCCCCCCTCTCCTTGGCCTAGTTCTCAGACTATCCGTCTGTGAGAGCACGGCGAGGTAAATCAAAACATCTGCTCATAGCCCACATCTCTGCTCAATCCAAGTTCAGCATTTACATCAGTATCATTGTCTGTGCTGCTGGAAGTTCACTCATCCATTTATATCCAGACGACACAGTTTTGTACTCATTTAGAGCCTCCCTGGAGTCTATTCAGGAGAGTTGCCTCAGATTACAGATGTCTTTCTCTGCACTGATCCTTGCGCTAAATACATCAAAGACAAATGTCATGCACTTCAGAAGGGAAACAGTTGCCTGGTTTGCTGCTGCAGGCAAATGGAATGAATTGCAACAGTGCGTCTGCCTTCACGGACCTCATTACAGTCATGAATTCATAGAGTTGAAATTCCCTCTTTTGCTCTTTTGTAAATTTTATCCACTTAAACTGTGTATTATGTGCTTGCCGATATTCCATAAATGTGGCTTGCCTCTCATGTTGTAATTGTATTAGTGGTGGTGTTTGTGTCTTTGTGTGTGGCGGCTCTCTATTGATGCCTGAGCCGCTGCCTGCGCCTTATCTGCTTTTTGTGTGCTGTGCTCTGCGGACACCCTTGTCACATCCTTTCTGCGTTAACTGTCCCATTTTGTCTTTTACTCCCTCATCCGACCCCTCCGAGGGGCCTTTAGCCTCATGCTAGATCATCATTTCAATTCAGAGTGTGTACTTCATATTTTGGCTGCCAAAAGAAAGATAGAAGAAAGACGGATGTCACAAAATGGTAGATAACGTGGGTGGGGGAGGGAAAAAGAAACATTTTAGTCTTATTGAGGAGGAAGATTCCCAGTTCTGAGGACAGCTCAGTCAGCCTGACAACTGAAAAACTTTATTTTACAACTTTTTTTTTTTTTTTTTGCTGCTGCTTTTTATGTTACTGCCGATTGCTCAACCAATCATAAAGGTGCCTTCCTTGTCAAAAGCGTGATATCACCATGTAGACACAAGTAATATCCTGATAATTACAGGGACACATCTGATTTTCCTGTACCTTTTGTTTTCCCACGAACTTTAATTTCCATGCCGACAATTTCCTTTTATCTTCTGCTCAGTTATAATCCCTTCATAATATGTGAAGTTCTGGATCAGGAAGGCACTTTATCACGACTTCATTTTTGTGAGAAGGAAAAAAAAAAATAAAAAGGAGAGGACAGACCTAGAAATCAATGCTTAGGCTCTTTAAATCACACCTCCTATAATTAGGTTGTGCCGCTTTGAAAAGAATAGGGATATCAGGCACGCCACAGTCTGCTGCCTCTCCAGCAGTCGTTGCTCTGATCGTCCTACTTCCCCCACATGTCAGCTTGTGTCTTTGCAGTGCTTGCTCACTACATGGTTGTGTACATGTTTACTGTGTTGAGTTTTCAGCACGCTGGTCTGCAATTGCAATGTATTCCTTGGTATGTAAATGATCTTGGCAGCTGAGTCAAAGGACTGTTGTTTTCTTGGATGTTAAGACAGCTGGAGTACAGTCGACTAAGGCTTTTTAAATATCTTGAGTAACACTGACATCTGCTGGGATTGTATGAAGTAACTGGTCGTGGATGGGCCACTTAATGCATATGAGGCTTCATGGGTGTGAGTCTCCAGAAAAGCAGGCGTACACCTTTGCGCCGAGCAATTTATGGGCATACGTTGAGAGGAGGAGCTCGCGTGAGCCGAAAATGACCTTTCCATTATGATGCAGACATTAAAAAATGAGCAGCAAACATATGTTTTACAGAATGCAAACAGATGGAGAGCAAAGTGGGCTGGGTGGCCGGTCAGCAAGAAAGCGAGCATGTTGCAGAGCTGATTAGAGACGTGTCTGGGCGCTCTTTATAAGATGTGTTACAGCATGAAAGCTCCATCAATCAGAGAGGGATTTACATCTGAGCACTTGAAATAGCTGCACTATTATAGTAATGTGCTTAAAGTTTGGGAAGGCAGCCGCAGACAGTGTGTTCAAACTTGATAGGCAAAAAAAAAAAAAATTAAAAGTTGCAAGCTTCATCTTCTTTTTAACATGCTCTTCACGTTTGCCATCTCTCCGAACTTCAGTAACTCTGCTTTTTTTCTCTCCCTTCCTTTCTTTCCAGGTAAGACAACTTCCTCTGTCATCATCACCAAGGGACAACCTTTGTCTCCAAAGGGTACTGTAAGATAAAGCCTATGATACACATTTCAAAAGGACTCGTAAACCATTAATGTGAATGAGTCCATATCTCCTGCGGGGGGTTGGACGCTGAGTCAAGCTACTTTGATTGCTCCCTCCAGCTTATTCAGTCAGTCTGTCTCTGTTGATATTCATCTTCCTAATTTACAATTCACTCACTCCTGCTGAGACTCTCAATTTGCTCTGACCTTAGTTGTTGCCCAGAGTCTTTGACGGAATGAGTTTATTAATGCTCTGAGTCTCACAAAGAGACATACCATTTTGTGCGAGTGTGTGCATGTGTGCACAAGAGCTTTTTGCATGTTTCCGCGTGGTGTGTGTGTGTGTGTGTGTGAGAGAGAGAGAGAGAGAGATCAGGTGCCATTAAGACCTAATTAGGTCCAAATTGCTTTTTGTTTCTTTCTGAATACTAATGACACTCCTAAAACACAACTCCACTGCTCAGAAGGTGTGACATGATGCTCGATTAGCCGAGCCTGAGTAATTACACAGTTGAAGATCGACTTCAGTAAGAATCATCTGAGATGTTTGGCCAGCTTACGGAGAATGAATGCCGCTCGCACACAGTGAGCTAGAGACTGAATCATGCTGCCTGCACTGTCAGGTTTGCCAAAGAGCATGTCATACAATCTTCTTTTGAACAAGGCAATTCATTTTTTCGTCCTTACTGGCCCCGAAAAGAACAGCAGATGAGTCCTGCCTGCCTCCCCGTGATGGTATTTTGATTTCAGTTTCCCATTTCCAGTTTATCACAGTTTGATAAGGTCACCTCACGCCGTCACCTGCAGTATCCAACTCCATTTACTCAAGCGCCCTGAAATGCTATTATCAATATGAAATATTGTCCAGACAGACCGCAGCTCTTCGACTGCGGAAAACATCAATGTTTACTGTTCAGAAATCAAGCCCTTGCCCCAGGTGCCAGGCACTATCTGTCTTCTCTGGGGGGAAAAAAAATCTCCAACACAGATTACTAATCCCCTGCCTGTTTGTAGTGCAGCTCAGATTCAGCAAAACAAGATTATCCCAGTCAGTGCTTACAATTTGGGCCCCCAGATAAAATGATAAATGCTAAAAAAAATTTATTTTCTTGAATAAATTCTTTAATCCGTAGCAGTAGATTGCCCTTGTTTTATTAATTGCATAATAATGGCTTTCTCTATGCAAACCTCCCAGACAGTCAATACTTAAATGGAAGTGCGACTTGCAAGATGTGAGACATTATGATCACCATGCCCCAGATTCCTGCCTTCTTCCTCTTTTAATGAGGTGCTCAGTCATGTCTAACCAGAATTTTTTTTTTTTTACATTTATTTTTCATTCGTTTTCATCTGTCTGTAAAGACAGTCAGTCTGGGTACTGACAAGTCATCTCAAACACTCCAGATTAGATTTAATGGCTGCAGCGATAACGTCAAAACAGGAAAGTATATGTTTTAAGTATTTATTACACTTTTTTGAATAAATACCAAAAAGATGAAAGATAGACTTGCCAAGTTCAAGCTCATTTTTTTTTTAATATCCCTCAATGAATGTAGTTCATCGCTATACAATATGCCACTCAGATGGTGAATGTCGCTACTTTGCCACTATGAATAAAATATTAGTGTCTTCTCATTGTACAAACCTTTGCTATTAAAACAGAGGACTTCAGGTGCCATCTACATGATATAGCAGGGTGTTTTTTCCTACTAAGCACCATGTTTGTGATAATTGTGTTATTATTGACCAGTGAGTGAAATATTTGGATGAAATACATCTTTAAGTGTCCAACGAAAAAACATGTTTTCCTGTAGTTTGCACCATGACAAATTTGTCAAGGTATTAAACCATGTAGCCAAGGGCTACGTGGTTTGGAGTATTAAGGACCGAGAGTTTAATTTAGTGTTAGGAGCAGCCAAACCAACATCACACTTTTCTTAAGCTGTGCTCCTCTACCATTTCATATAAATATGGTTATAGCCACTTGAAGTTTGCTCCAGTATTTGACCGGAAGAGCCAGAGGCAGCTAATTATGCTGATACTGATAGAAGGACGTTCGTGATCACAATTGAGAAATGAGTCAGGGCAGGCTTGACTATCTGTCCAGACGATCCAAAACATTGTACATTACTGTAGGATAATTGTGTCAAATATTTTACTCAATGTAGGAATATTTTAATACCTACATTTGTGAAATGTTGAAAAGTGAATATCTATGCAAAGATTGGGAGTCCTAACAGCGTCATTCAGAGACAGCCATCCATTCTTTGAATGGGATTCTTTGAATATAGATGCAACCATTCTTACTGACAGACTGGATTCATTTTCCCAAACCTCCGACAAAAGCCAAGTGAATAAAATATTGAATTGAAAAATGACAATTGGCATTCAGTTAATGAAAACACTTGCTATTTTTCATGCATAACAGTCAGTGAAAATTGCTCGTGGGGGCCATGTATGAGTCTCACAGGACTGAATGTAAGAAAGAAAGCAATGTTCCCAAGCTGAGAGGAGAGCACCGCCAACATGCTTAACCTCTCAAAATTATTTGATCTGCAATTTAGCAAGGACTTTGCCCAGCTTCAGTACATCAGGGGCAAATGGCCACTGAAGAGCTTAAGCTGACAGACGGTCAATGCATGGGAAGGCCGTTGCTGCAAATTAGATGGGGGGGGGGGGCATTTAGTCCACAGGGTATTATCCAGCTGTTGTTGTTGGTCCTAGGGATTGTGCTTACAAGGCACTGGCAAGCGATGTGTCAGCAAGTAGCAAACCTTGTCTGAAGCTGGTGTGGAGGCACCATTCAGAACAGCAGCAAAATTGAGTGGAGGGGTTATAAAGCAGAGGGGATCTCATTAAACTGTGCAGACGGGTGTTGTTGAACAAAGACTTTAGCCTTCATGCTGAGGGATAGCTGGGCATGATAATGCTTTGATACAACCTGTGTAAAATCTCTGTTGGAGAAGTCATTCTCAGCAAAACAGTGGGTAACACTTCATTTGGATAGTCCCATATTTATATTACATATTCAGTTTTTCAGGGGCTGGTTGCAACAGCTAGGTATAAATAAGTTGGGTGCGATTTATGTCAAGGCCAATATTTATTCTTGATGTACCATCTAAAAATGCAGTTAGTTGCTGCTAGGCGGTGAAGTTAAAGTTGAGCGAGTTGTAATCAAGATGATGCCTTCCACATCTCAAATAGCCTCTGTTAATATTAACATGGACACATAACCAGATAAATAAGTAAATAGCAAATTAAATATACTGATAACAAAAAAAGATAATTAGAGCATGCCGGCACTAACACCATTGCAGAAACAGTGTTCTTAAAAACAAGAGGCAGGCAGTGTGGAGATACGGGGTGTAGAATGGAGATGGAGGTCATGATAAAGTGGGAAGACCTCTTGCCAGCTGCAAGAAGAGATTCCCGTCTCATTAAGAATCCTCCGACTGGTGGTGGTTGGTGCTACAGCACAATTATAATGGAGTTCTTTGGGGAGTATTCTCCTGTTTTTAATGGGCTGAACGGTCCAGACAGCACAGAAGTGGGCCAGGAAATTGGCCAAACCGAGGCGGCTACACATGATGCCTTATCTGACTCCCAACAACAGCAGTCTGATGGTACAAGTCATGAAAGGAAGCCCATAGGCAAACGGGTCTATACTTGACGCCATAACATTTTGGTTGGCTTATGCTGAAGGATAATATATGCATCAATCCATCACCGACTTCAGTGACAGCCCTATTAATCCCAGCAGCCCACCTTCAGTACCAAGGACAGCGGCGGCAACACAAAGTCAGGCCAGCAGAGCAGCCTGCGCACCTAAGCCCCTCAGAGATGAAGACAGGATTTCAGCAGGATTGTTTCGGGAATAAATATTGAGAGTAGGGATGTGAGGAGGACAAAAGAGATGAGATAGGAGCAGAGAAGAAGCGGCTAGGCCTCAAAAAGTATAAACTTCCAGTAAGAATTCAGCCCCTTGAGCACTGAGCCAACTTTGTTGAAGATGCACATTTTATAATACATTTTTTAATATGTAATATCTAACAGCCTGTAATGCACTATAATAAGCTGGAATGTGCTGTGCTACTCTACATGCTCCAGTGTGCTATAATGTGCATTAGTATGCTATAATGTAATAATATTCTACTATAATAGGCAATAATGTTAAACACTATAATAAGATACATTGCACATCTTACAAACATCTTACACGTTATTCAGTTAGGGTTCTGGTTAGATCAACAAATAACTTATTTACAATGATTTCTCATATTCTTCAGAAAATAAGCCTACAGTTTGCAAGCTATATTAATGAAGTTATGGGGATGCACTGTGCTGAATGTAGACTGACAACCCTCAGACCTGTGGGTCAGCTGAATGACACAGATTGGTCTCTCAGTATAGTCGCTCCTCCTAGACACTACAGTTTATGAAATTAGCCATGCATGAAAAGTTGTCTTGTGTAAAGTGTGTCACCTTGTACACCAGTCCACAATGTATATTTCACACTTAGGGATAGAGATTACTCCTAGGTGTAATACCACACCCAGGTGATGCAGCTATAAATCCCAATAAGCATCAGCATGGGTTTTGTAGCTATTTGCTGCAGGCATTGATAGAGGTAGAGGACACATAGCTGATACTTTGGTTTTGAACTGTGACTTGTGAGTAATCTGGGTGGAGCACAGGTCAGAAATAATGAGCGCTAAAGATTTCATTTACCATGGCCACATGCACTCTTGTTTCAGCTGTCTGTAAACATTATGGCCATATGATTCTGTAATATTTTGTTAATTTATTCACACAGAGATGTTTTCGTTTGGGATGTGAGGATGGATAGCATCATATTATCCTGATTCAGGCTCAAAACAGGACTGCACCTAGAGTGCAAAACACTCCTTGCATGCATGCGAACGTGCTAAATGTGTGTTAGAAGTCAAGGCCCATATCCGTTTGGGTAGCAGTGCCCCATACAGTGTAGATATTACTGCTGCAACACTGTAAAGAAGGCTTTGGCTTTGTGTTGTAGCTCAAGGCTGTGTGTCCCCTGATGTGACAGTGAGTCTCAGCCTTGGTGCATGTGTGTGAATATCTGTGTGTGTGTGTGTGTGTGAGAGAGAGAGACAGAGAGAGTAAGAGTGAGAGAAAGAGAGATTGTGCAACGGTGTGTGCTCGTGTGTCGGTGTGTGGTAGTGTGTGTGTTCACGCTTGTGAGACTTGTCCCCTTCCTCTTCTTCATCCCCTTTGTAGATCACAAAGAGGATCACTGTGACAGTCAGTACAATAGGGCACCAGATACAGCCGAATCAGCTGAGCTTTTATACCAGCACCAAGGCGAAGTTACTTGTCACAATGTATCAAGGAACATGGCTGCTAATTTCCATAATACATTACTGTGTGTCTGAACACAGCAAGATTCATCCTTGCAAAAATAAATCCTGCATTCATATATTCAAATAAATGTAGTGCTTTTTACATTTCTAAGGTCAGTTCTTTCTTTAGCCTCATAATTAAGACATTTATTTGGAAACTGTTGCTGGAAATATTCTGATTGTAGCATAGCACGGCATAATGAACAAAAGCGAGCACAGTCCATTAGACATATAGCTCCTAACACCTATTATGAATTATGAAAAGTGTGTGTGCGCCTGTCAGCCTGACTCCAGCATTTGTTTAAACATCAAAATCCTTTGGTGTGTGCTGCTTCTCGGGCTTTGGGCTATAATTAGCTGAGGGAGTGATAGGCAGGGAACTCAGGTTTCATGCAGGATTTCAAATCAACAAGACAAATATCAAGGCATTTCATTTGCACAGAGAAATAACTAATCAATCCCCACTGTCATTGAAAAATGGCGTCTGAGAGACGGAGCAAGTGGATAATTTAACACCCTTTGCATTACAATGTGTAATTGATTCCCACCTTGATTTCAAATCTGTGAGACAAATAACTAATCATACCATGTGGACAGAGAGGGGCGCAAATCGCTCCCATCAGCATAGCAAAAATGACTGGTGAGATATGGCAGAGTAAGCAGATGATTTGCCACGCTGCGTTGCAACATATAAAATATGTTTGGCTTGGCATTAGACATGCCTGGTAACCTGTGAAGATGTGATACTAAAACAGGATTTTTATTTAGCCGCATTGAATAAGCAAATCATAGATTTTACTGCAGCTACCGAGATGTCAAGTGAATTACTCATTTGATACTTGTGACTCATTCGGCGTATTTATACCTACATACAGTATGGAGAAATGACTGCTTGCTTTTCCTAATGACATTTCCAGTCCTGCTTCGGTGTTCACACGGAGCCCACTGCAACACCCTAATCAAATGCACACACACACACATTTTTAGCAAACTCTGTTTCATGGGGACACTCTTTGAATTTTACACGATGAAAACCCACATATTTTAAAAGCGTATATATAGCCCATCTATACTCCTTAGACTCCTTGGAAAAATGTCAACAGCCTGAAGGTTATGATAATGAAACGCTCCTTGTCTGCACTGAGCTGGTGTGCCACTGGGGGGCAAAGTAGCACTATCAACATTTAGCAGCAGTGACCCATTTTCCAAGTGTTGTGCTCGTCTCAAACATTTGTTGTCGTCCCTTTGAAATGAAAATATGTATGCAAGCATAAACATATAATGCATTACCATATCAATCGGCGATGCTGAATGCTGTGTCACTGCAGCAAAGGCCAAGCATATCATTAACAAGTCGTGGACATCAAATGACGACACCTAATTTTTCCTGTCTTGTCATTAGGAGAGACAGAGAGGGAGAGGGAGGGAAAGGGAGGGAGGCAGCACAATTGGAGGAAAAGCTTTCACAAGTCCTCACAGCTGATTATTATCCTCAGTAAACTGTGATGTATTCACCAGGGTGACATGCCACCAGAATGAGAGTTTTACTTATTTACCCTTACCAGCCCTCCAACATTATAGTGCGGGGTAGTTGGCAGACTTAACAGGATTTGAAACTACAGCTATGTGGCCATAAATAATCCACCTCAAGTATCCTCTTAAACTTCAAAGAGATGCTGGCTGAAGATTAGCATTTTGCTTTCACTGTGGGGGGAAACGGCTAAAAATAGTTGTGTTCTAGGGAAAGGCATTCTTCGGTTGGGGGACTGGAAGGTTATTCTTCTCTTTGCGTTTGCAAGTGCATCGGGGGGACGCGCGAGCATCCTCCCGCCCAGTCCCGCGTCCGTTCACGTCCGGTCCAACTGCTCGCGCCCTCGATGAAATCTTGATGAACCCCGAGCGGCCCGAGGGAGGTTAATTGAAATTGTTTCTAGCACACGTGGGTGGGTGGGGATGGTGAACCGGGAGCAACGCAGTGAGGAACCCGGAGTGAGAAACTGGATGAGAATATGCGAGTGCAACTCTGGAGAATGAGTAGGAGTGATTTCAGTTTTTTGGGAGTCACAGAAAACATTCACAAACCTCGCTGCTCAGTTTCAGCCCACGCGAAAGATTGTGTGGATTAATTTTCTATTACATGCAACAGTTGAACATTGTAATAAAATACACATACAGTTTCTCTCCCCCCTGCATATCATGTATTACAAGACACATTTTTTGCAGGTTAGAAATGATAGACAGGTGTGCATTGGAAAAAGGATAAAATACAGACTAAAACTATTAATGTGACAAAGCAAGATGAAAATTCCTGTTTAATGTTTAAAAAGGAAACCGAGAAAAGAACCCCATTTTGACAACATCTGATACACAGCGTAATTAGAAGATTAAGTGTAAAACAAAATCTAAAGCAACTGTCAGAATGAAATTTAGCAACATTATCAAGCTGATTAGTGACTTTGACAACTTAATCTTCTTGTAAACCTTTATCGTGTGTCAGGGTTAAACTATCTTTGAAACTTCCTCCCTGAAACCCTCTTGTCAGCTTTCCAGGGCTCTTCTTCTTCTCCTTCTTCTTCTTCTTCTTCTTCTTCTTCTTCTTCTTCCTCCTCCCCCATTATAGGAAATTATATACTTTTCCAGCTTTTTACATTTTTTCACTTTTGTAACTGCTTTTGCATAAATCTTTCATACCTGTTCAGATTTTTCATTTGTTTCAACTTGCACCGCATCTAAAAGTGAATAAAATCTATTGATCAAGTTTTCACTCGGCATCAAAAGCCCCTCTTCCTCGGTACAGATATGGAACTCGATTGTAGCCGACTGAGCCCCTGTGCAGGCTCGTCTTACTGCACCGTGATTGATTAACAAAAGCTAATGAAAAGGCTACGTGAGTTTAGCAACACTTGGAGACCACATCCATATTCATTAACGCAGAATTGAAATGCAAACACGGCTGGAGCGTAAACAATGATCATTCTCAAATCGAGTGCACCGGCAACCACTGGTGGCTTAAAATCTCAGCTGCCATTCCACTTAAAAGCAGGAGGACAAAATGATCTTTTTGCCTGCGCGTCTTGAGTTTTGTATCGCAAATTGGAGAATCTTAGAAAAGTACATCGAAGATTAATATCAGCAGCACTGCACTTCGATAAAGTGAATATTTATTTTGGGATTTGTCCTGATCCCCCACCCCCTTTTCATGCAAGTGATTGTGCGTCACAGTATTTCCACACGCTCTGTCTCTCTCTTTTCCAAACTACTGTCGTCTCGCCCATGCTGAGTAACAGCGTGTTCCACAACTGCAGCTGCTGGCCAAATAGCCCACCACTAACTTGATCTCAGCCAGCCACTTTTTTAATTGTGTCAGATGCGGCGTCCACATCATTAGTGATGTGCCATATAAAGTTTATTCCACAATATACTGTGGATAAAGTTTAACCTCCAAGCAACTCGGCCGCTACGTGGACTGGAATAGGTGCAATGCCAGGCGTCTTTTAGCAAAGACGATATGAGTGATTCTCTTCATGTTGAACCCGTTTCAGAATAATCACAAGGCAACAGTACAAAACAGACCCTGAAACAAACCCCAGAGGCTGAAAAAATAGGAGATATGTTATACTTTTTCATTTGGTTTATGTCACATTCGTACTTATTAATCATTGCTTTGTTTTTGTTTTTATTTGTTCTTGGTTATATGTAATATGTTTAATCCTTTCGTCAAAAACAGGGATTTTATTGAAACTGTGAATGCAAAACAAACTGATTGAAGCTAATCTTAACTAAATGTTATCTTATTATAAATTTCTGGGTCATCTCGAAAATAAACTGTCCTTCCATAACTGACTTCCACCGCAAACAGCTCTTCCGTTCCAGGACAAATTTACTGGAAATTGCTTGTGTCTTTTTGGAAAAACCATCCACCTCTTGGCTCCTTTTCCAACCCAGCTGGCGACTGTATTTTCATGTCAGATTCAAGATTATTGCCATTTGCACCCATCAAAAGTCTCAGGACTGTAGGACACCGGCTTCCAAATGCTAGACTTTCACCCAGAGGATGAGCCCCAGATCCCCAACTGTATTTTCATTTTCCCAACCAAATTATTTGCCACCCAGCTTTCAATTAAAGCTGTGCACCCCTTCCAGCGACTGAAAAGTTGCGACACACTACAACAAGTATTGTGGAGGTGTGCGGCTTTTTAATAATGTATTTCCAAACACCAGCAAGTGATTCATAATTTAGGTTCGTGGCAGGTAGCGCCTCTGCCAAGAAACAAAACCTGTGTAACTCTTCACATGCACAGCAGGTTACACAGAAGCGAACGCTATTAAAACTTGAGTCATTTGGGGAAAGCGGGAGGCTTGTGTCTAACCGTACTGCTGAGATAAGTAACTTGAGGGACTTCCCAAGGCCTTAGCCTACTTCACTTCAAGCCTGCGTAAGGGGAGGAGGAGGAGGAGAAGAAAAAACACAGCAGCTGCTGAGCAGACTGCATGCGGTAGTGTCTGATTCAGGCAACAAAATCTTTCCTTGAAACACAAAGACCGTGATGTCTGGGGCTTTTAAAGGTCTGGGATCTTTCAGCCTTGTTTATCAGCTCTTGTCTGTTGTAATGACATATTGAAATGTAACGGCATATCCAGGAGATGTGTTGTTCAGCCCGGTTTGTAGAAAATATATCATATGCAAGCAAATCACATAGAAACTAAAACAGACAATCTCCTAAGTATAGTTGGCTCGCTTGTGCACGCCAACACATTTGACAAAAGAAGTTATGAAAAGGGGGGTCTTTTGAGAGGCATCCTTCATCCTGCCACTTATATCTCAATGATAATGTGCCGCAATATGTGCCATTTGATGCTTTCATTCCCACTGGCTTAGAGAATATTGAGTGTACCGTAGACAGTGTTATCTAGTTCCCATCACAGTCAGAGACTCGACTATCTAGAGAGTGACAAGGCACAATACAAAGAGGATAAAGGACACTAAGTGGAGGTTTGAGGCCTGTGCTGCAGCCAAAGAAGAGTGACATTACGTTTAAAGAATTTAGCATGCTCTTTTCGCAGTGACTTTGCGAGGAGCAAAACAAAGGAAAAACCTGACATTCCTACATCTTCAAAATGACAAGCAAAAATACAACGTAATTATTCTGAAACTCTGAATTCATTTCAGGGGTTTGTTTTCAAAACATGCAAATGAAATCTCAGAGAAATGCATAAAGGTAGGTGTTAGCACCGTTACAGGGGTGGGTGCATATAGGTCACGCCTGTGCGAGACTCAACCGCAGACGCGCCCTTCCCTCCGAAACCTGCGTTAACATCAAAATGGTATTTTTCAATGTTTTCATACAGCTTTTGACAGCTCAACAATTTTTATCTCCTAATTCTGTGATCTCAAGGTCTCAGGCTTAAATCGGTGGACGGGCTAAAGTGAAAAAGGAAGAGGAAAATGTTGGGGAAATGGAGCTCTCAAGTTAACACTCACATACAGTACTGTTGAGGTAAGGTGTAAATGCCTTGAGCGAGGCAATGAAATATAAAATTCACAACTTTTTCATGTTAATAAATGTCCACACCACTCTCTATCGCCGATTCATACAATAGGTTAGTGATTCAACCTATATCCAGTTTGTGAAGGCTTTATTCTGGGAAGCCTTCTCTGCTTACACATTTAATAATTCCAGTTTATTTTAGAAACATTAGACCCTCGAGATTTGATTTTCGAGGGGGTCCGTGAACAGATGCATATAATTTGGAATAAACAGAGGAAGATATGTTTTTTTTTTAGCATGATGTCCAGCAGCCAGTTAAAAGCACCACCTATAGATGCTCTAACTTCATCAACATAAAAATCCCCCCCCAAAAAAACAGTACAGTACAGTCGTGAACACACTGTTTTATTAAGAACACCTGCGAGGTGCAGAGCAGAAACACCACAGTGATCAACTCTTAGCACCAAGGCACAAATAAATGAATCGATTTAAAACAGTTAATATTCTCCCTTTACCCCAGTTGCCCCTGCGGATCGGTCAGCGGCCACCTTTAGAAGATTAGAGCAAGTGTGCCCACTCATCTTTCCACATTTAAAGATTAAAATATATATATGGACCTGAATTCAAAAAATGTAAATTTGAAATAGAACTGCACAGTTATTTTCTTTTTTTTCCCCATTATCATTGCTAGGGGCTTTTAGAGTAACTTGAGGGATCTCTAACGCTTCCTCTACATGCTTTAATATATTTTTTACATAGTTCCACTGTCGCACAGTTCAAAGGCAGTGCCAAAAAACCTCTCCTTTTTGCCCAACAGTTTCCACCAGCATTGAGTTCATAGGAACCCTTAAAAGTGCCTTAAGGAAGCTCTCATTTTGTGTACAGTTATTACTTTGGGGAATAAATTCTTCCTTGTTTCCTTTTGTGACATGTTTATTTATTCGTTCGACTAGATAAACAACTCCTCTCTGGTGCCGAGCAGGTGTTTTGTGGCAACACCACCATACTTGAGGGAACATATTAAATGAAGATATCTGCTGTGGTTTGTGTACTGACGGGGAAACCAGCAAATAATGCCATCCACCATCACTCACTGCCTTGAAACCAATGTGCAAGCATATTTCAGCTCTGTGGCTTGGCTGCTGGGTCTGCCAGCGTCCTTATCTCCAAATAAAGGTCCCTTGCACCCTCTGTATGCAAGAAATTCAAACTGGAGGCCAAAACATGGAGCCATTCCATAATGTTTGCCTATTATAAAGGCTGGTTCAGGCTTGTATTCACCTGTCAAAAGTGGGCTTAGGCATTTAAATCATCAGCGGTATGCAGAGGAAGATAATGTGGAAGTTCAGAGACTGCCGACCAAATTATTTCAGAGGATTAGCCTCCCAACTGTCATCTTTGCCTTGCTCAGCCTGGCATTCAGAAGCCTGCTGACTCCACGGACAAACAGCAACCTCTGACTTTGAAAGAGTTAGCAATCACACTCTTTACATTCGAACCTACTTCCTTTCCCCCCACCCCTCAACCCTGAAAAACAGTTCAACAAAGAAAATATACGGACACTGATTGCAAAGTGGGATGGATTGTTTCACTTGTACAGTCGCTACAATTAAAAGTCCTGTTGTTGGGGCTGTTGAGATAGGATGAAGCTGTAAACAAAGCACCTAGTTTACTTATTGTAGCTGGGGAAAATAGCCCATCATACAGAGGACAAAAGCAACATCCCACTGGGTATATTTGTACAAACACAGACAATAGTACCAGCCCCTTCCTTGCTTCTCAATAGTGGGTATCAAGGCAATAGCTGCAGTGTTGTAGTGTTGAGATCTGTGTGTATGTGTGAACGCCTGCAGCCTATAAGCTGTTTAGGAACCCTCGGTGCTCTCTCAAGCAAACTCTCCACTGGCCTGCATCTGACATCCTGCTCTGCATTCCCTGTATCTTCAGCTCGACTCATAGGCAAGATTAAGACTTCATCAGAGTTGCTCCACCTTGGATATTTATTTAAAATACATCGCTACCCCATAGTTGTCTGGAATATTCGCTTCAGCGCACCAACAACCGTCCATCAGCCCCTCAGCCAGGCTCCAGTGTGTTGTAGACTTGTGTTGGCTATGTGCATGCGAGCAGGGGAAGATAATTTATCTGAATATATTCATCTGAAGTAACTAATGCTGACAGATGATGCGCGTGGAAAAAAATGTTATCCCTCCCGCGAACAATACATGTGTACGTTTTATGGGGCTCTACTCATCTCGGTGGGAACTGACATTTATAGCAGGAAAACATAAATGACAGTTGCACCCCAAATTACTCTTTTCATTCGCAGACCGCCCCCCCCTTCCCCTTCAGATGAATGTATATTGTGTTTCTGATATCATGGGACACGACAGGCTGTTTATAATCCTCAGGGGGGATCAAAAAAGCGAAAGAAAAACAGAGTCCCTGAATGGTTCCGCCTAATGAATGTGAGCAGGTGACGTGAAGGCACCTATGTGCCACACACCTACACACAATTAATATTCGGATGGCTCTGACAACATGGCGATTCACATGCCAATCACCTACGGCTGGGCAATTAGACCGAGGGTAGAATGACCCAGCTGCAGCTGATCTGATGGGAGAAGAAGAAGGAGAAGAAGGAGAAGTAGGAGAAGAGCAAGCCGAGATGGAGATGGATGGAGGGAGGGAGACAAGCAAGAGCGAAATGGGGGGAGGAGAGAGGCAAGGGGGGAAGATGGAGATGGAGGGGGAGACTCAAGTAGGAGATACAATGGGCAGAGACAGATAGAGAGAGGGAAAGATGGATAGGAGGAGAGTGGAAAATTGTCAGAGACGGCGCGAGATGTATGGTGAGCAGAGACTGTATAGACTCCTCATGTGGCCTGTGGCAGGATGCAGTGTTTAAAAAGCTTGCTAATGGAAGGCTGGTGCCTCTGCGACAATGAGGCTCACGAGTGTTGTCGTACTCAGCTGATTAGACCAAGTATGTCACGCTGCATGCGCCGCACGCTGTGCTATATTTGCTCTCGCCACCGTGAAAATAATTCTCGGCTTGCTTTCCTTGCCTTGCTCGCCGCTCTCTCTTTTCAATCCCCACTAATTACTATCTAATAAAAATGTACAAAAACATGATTGCGGAGCAAAGGGGAGGGCGACTACTTTTGCCAGCTATTAATTCTGCCTAACTGTAACTTCACATTTGTTCTTTTTCAAGTTTGACACGAAGGTGTTGCCGATATGAGAGGGATGCTTGTTGCAATCAATTCTTTGATAGGCAATTACTGTTCTTAGGTGTGGTAAACACACAGATGCTTACCTAGTAACATAGTAAGTTACATAAAACACTGCTGTTGAACTGTTGAAACTGTTGTTCAGCAGTGAATCAGTGCTTATTCATTACCATGCTTACCAAGCTTGTGTCCAATAAAGCGGTGCATCATACCTTGTTACTGAGTACTGAACCATCACATAGTTGTTAGTAGTTGTTATAGTGGTTGTCTGTTTACTTGTTTATTTTTTCTCACCCCTTGTGTTTTCTATTTTTTTGAATTAAATGTCAATTTGCACTGTTCACTTTTCTATTTGCACTGAGAGTTTAAAGTTTACCGGAGTCACATTCCTTGTATGTGAACGCATAATTGGCCAATAAAGCTGATTCTGATTCTGATTCTGATTACTTCACAAATACCTGTCTATTATTTACCAAGTCTCCTCCCCCTAAGTGAAGTGATGCACCACGCTTACCTTTACTACTTCAGTATCTACCTCAGTGTCACACCCCACTCCAGTGGAGACAAACTTGGTAAGCGATGAACAGGTCATGATTCAGTTCTCAATAACAACCCTGTTTGATGTACTGCTTTACTTGAGGGGACACAAAAATACAAACTAATGGGTGGGAGCACATTGTTGAGAGGTAATCAAGAACTATGCATTAAATAAAGGATTCATTATAAGAATTCACAGATACTCATGAACAATTAATTACATATTAGTTCATTAACATAATATCTCAATTAACCAATCTTTAGCTGCGCTCAGATGTGATTAGGACTTACTCTAGTACTGCCCGTTAACAAACGGTTTGCTTGTAGTTCATGCCTCATTTGTTCCTCATTTGCTCCCTGGTAACTACTCACAGTTTTGAGTAGTTTCTGTGAACTATTACCCCTCCAATCAAATGCTTGCCTTTGTTGGTACTTCTCACTCTTTAGTTTAGTTATGAATAGGACCTAAATTTGTGACAAATTTGCTTTGCTTTATTTCAGCTTGTGCAACAAAGACATCAGCAAAACATGACTTTTTGTCCCTACTGTTCGCTATGAAATATGCCTCAAATGTGGTTGCATGCTTAGCAGGTTTTGCATCGCCATGGTGAATATTTAAAGTAGAGTGTGCCCTGGTACCCAGTGCACAGTGATAGAGCAGGGGAGGGTGTTATCTTGGTGAGTTATGTGCTTGCTCTAGCTTTGAATAAAGATCAGCCGGCTGGCTTGGGCACTGAGGGGGCAGTTTTGACCTCTGGGCCTTTCAGTCACTGCAGAGGAGGGAAGAGCCACTTTGTGTTAGCCCCATAACCCAGGCAGAGTCCTATCCACATCCACTTGCTGCAAGAGAGGTTAATCGACTCGCCAAAGAGAAAAGTGCCTGGTGGAGAAGTGTAGCGTGGGTAGCTGTACTTAAATAACCAATGACCCTGAGTCAGTCATAAATTAGCTATCTGCTAAATGATGGGTTTTGTAAACACAGGGCACGTCAGGAAATTGTTCAGTGCTAGCCATTTAGAAGTCATTGTGAGATTTTGAGCTGAGGTCCTTGCTGTGTTTTATTTTAATGTGGCCTCCTCATGGTTGAGATGCTTGGTGCTTAAGCGAACTGTCGTGGTGACTGTAACATTTATTATAATCAAGCAATGAAGTCATAAAAGAGCAGGATAAGAGATGTCAACCGCCGAGCAGAAGAGAGCGGCGGCAGTCAAAAGCAATGCAAGATGACGGCAATGTTTGTAACGTAATCACTTAAGACCATGACTTATCTCACGCAAACGTTCGTGTACCCAATCAGGCAGCGAGTAGGGATATGCCAGCAAACCCGAAAGAGGCTTACAGGCAGTACTGAGCTGTGGATGTGTGATTTCAGCAGGATGAGGTTCACTCTCCTCTGTTTCCCCCTTGTAAAAGCCCAATCTGTAATCCAAATGCAAACAAATTAACCAAAAATATTTATAACTCGACATTTTCCAATGATAAAGGTTAATGAATAAGCTCTGGATGCAATAGCTAGGAGCGTATTGCTGGAAGAAATGACTACACCTAATTCCATTTTTTTGAGGAGTCTGAAGATGTTAATGGATTATGATTTTTTATTGTGTGTGCACATTGGCATGCACTTGACCTTTACTTTCATTTAAAAGAGAACAAGACAGTTATATAAAGCTTTTCTGCTTCTATGTACTGCATGTCAAAAGTATGCATGAGTGTTCATACAATTTATGTATACAAAAAAAATCCCAGATCAGGGCTTTAAAAAGCAAACTAAACCCAAGGATTTTTCTGCAAGATGGGGCGGCACAGGCTGATGTCACAAAAGGCAAAAGCTCCCTGCTGATTCACCACTGCACACCAGGCCCAGCACAAAGCAGGGATAATACAACAGGAGCCGAGGGTAATGCCACGAAAAATACACACATAACATGAGAGGGTGCACTGTGAATACTTTCCACATTGTGCAAAATGTGCACTCTATATGGAAAACCTTGCTCATGATGCTATGGTTTCAATGAACTTTAACGTGCACACAATTTTTGTTCAAATCACAATTTTTGTTCAGATACCAGGTTGGGTTAGTGAGTCGAGTGACCAAAGCACCAAACGGGTTTAACATAGTGTTCCCTCAGTTGTATAATTCCTCAATTCCTACACACAGAAAAATAATTGTTCTTCATTGAAGCAATTGGATCCACCAAAAATAATCTTCAGAAAGTTTCCTTTAGCTTCTTTTAGGTTAAAGGTCTTAGTAGAACCATTTCTGGCTCCTCAAAGAACTTTTTTGATGGGCCTGTTAAGTACCTTTGGGGATTCTTTGAACAACCATATAAAGAAATGGTTCTTTAAAGAACCACCAAAGGTTCTTTGTAGAATCAGAAATGGTCCACCTATAGCACCTCCATGAAGAACTATTTTTGTATTCAGCTGACACCATTATTTTTCCTTAAGGAATTAGAATTAATTGCTATTTCATTGGCCCTTTCACTTCTTTCTTATTTGAAGAGGCCATTTCTGGTTCATAGGAAATGAATTCCTATCCAAATTAGGCCCTATGTTCCCTTACTGCTACCAATGTACTCTCAAAACTGGATTTCTGTCTAAATTTGGCCCTGTGTTCCTTCAGTTCCTATGTCATCTCAGTTTCTAGGAATTTACTTTCTATCTAAATTAGGCCCCGTTTCCCCTCAGTACTATGTTCCCGAAGTTCTATGTTCCTAAGAACTGAATTCCTATCTAAATTAGGTTCTATGTTTCT
>OMLB01028489.1:40550-72198 GCA_900302555.1 Myripristis jacobus | reverse complement strand
ATTAACATCATTTTTTATGCTTCATATTTAGTGTTCCTAATGTAATGGGCACTACCGGGTAAAGATGAAATTGACATGATGATATGTTTTCAATGTCCTGTTCACACTTTGTAACGCATCAGTTATAAATAACAAAAATCTGTACTTAGAAATAATATAAAGCCATTAAAACACCAAAAATGAATATTTCTTTCCATTTTCAGATCAATCAGTGAGATTTTATGATGATTTGCATATTTTTCCATTGTGGCGTAATAGGAATACTGGATGTATAAGTGGGGGTCGGGGGGAGTTATGTTTTATTTAAAGGGCTATTTAGGTCATCAACAAAGAAACATAAAGTACCTGACACATAAACTTTGATAACAATTTTAGTTATAATAATTTTGTGGAAGTTTAAACTGCAGGGGTCAAATTGACCCCAAACATAAAAGATGTTCAAAAATGTGAACATAACAGGAGGGTTAACCTTCTGGCAAAGCCCACAGGCTCATAAATTGATTATTTTGCATAGTGCACATTTTTAAAGATTTTTTTGGCATTTCTGCTTTATTTATAGCAACAGCAGAGAGAGACAGGAAAGACACATAATTTATATGTTTTTCTTTGAATTTTTGCTAATTATGTGGTCATTTTTGCCATTTTTTCCTCTACATTTGTGGTCATTTTTTTTTAATATTTGCTAATTGTTTTTGCTAATTTTCTGTTCCTTTTTGGGGTCATTTCTTGTATGTATTCATTTAGTTGTTTGTTTTGGGAAGTTTTGTGGTGATGCGATGGTCATTTTCTTGTAATTTAATTTTAAGTATGTAATGTTTTTTAATAGAATCGAGTGAATTTTCCCATTTTTTCAAAAGATCAAGCCCTGATCTGCTGATGAATCTCTTTCCCCCCATTCCTGGTTTGACTGGTTTCACAGATCCATTTTTCATAGAAAATGAAAGGCAATATGTTTTTCTTTGATGGTGCACAACAAACATCAAAAAGCTCAATCTACTTTACTGGCACATATGACTAGACCTATGCTACCATGCTTTGGAAATGAATGGAGAGTTAGCAGCAGTATGTTGGATTAGCAGCCCAGGGGAGCACTCAGCAACAACTAATGAGGATGTTTCACCACTATGTTTACTCATACCAGGTAACTTTACAACCCAACCCTCAACCAGTTCAGCAAGTTCAGTTTTGCTGTAAGCAATGCAACAGGAAAAGCAGACAATTGCAAAAACAGAGAGCGATGAGCCCACCTAAAGCCTGATCTAACTAACCTGTAGCCCACCTTACATGTGGTGTTCCGCAGGGGTCTATTCTGGGTCCACTGCTGTTTTCACTGTAAATGTTTCCCACTTCTTTTCTGTTTCACTGCTATGCAAGTGACACTCAATTACACTTCACCTTACACTTCACATACGGTTCACCTCGTCTTGTGGCCTGTCTCTGCACTAAACTGGTGGTCACAGAACTGTCTCTAGTTTAAAGAGGACAAGTCAGAAATGTGGCTCAACAAACTCCAACAGGCTTGATCAGGACAAACTTGGCAGCTTCTTTCACAATGTCAACAATGTTGCTGATAAAGTGCCTGTTTGATGTTTGGAAGTTTGACTCTGACCTTTTTTTTTCAATGACCAGGTAATGAGAGTCAACCAAATTAGATTATTGCAACAATCTTTACCCTGGGTTCAGCAGGAGCACTTGCAACACAGCAGGCACTCTTTTTATCCCAGTCAGAAATCCCTTTTTCTCCACTACAGGTATCACTGGGCTGCTGACTGATACCAAGACATGAACCACATCAACTCCACTGTAATCTTGGTGCTGATTGACTATTAGTTTGAAGTGTTGACCTTAAGGCCTGAGTGCAGCCTGCGTCCTCAGGAAGGGCCCTCCTGTCTGTCATTAACCCTCAGGTGTCGTCTGAAGGTGATCAAGCTTCAGGGCCCTGAAGCTCTCAGCAAACATGTGTTTCTAAAAAATGCTTTATCTTACTTTTAACTTTTTTTAAATCACTATTTTTTGTGTCATTCTTTTCATCTGTTTATGGCTACAGTATAATTTCCTGTTTTTCCATTTCATTCCATTGAAATACTCTGTTACTGTTTTGTGCTACTGCAACAGTTTGAAAGTGATTTTCAAGAACAATAACAAAGGAGAGAAAGGAGACACCACATACAGCCAGATTACACAGAGGAAAGAAGAAGAGTGTAGAAATGGTGAGTTTTAAAAGAAGAAACTGAGCGGAAATGAAGAAAGCCCTCTTGGCAGTGATGCATTAGTGTACAAATAAAGTTAATTATTTTATTTACTTAATTTTGACATTTCTGCTTTATTTGATAGTGATAGTAGAGAGAGGAGAGGCAGAGGACAGAGAGAGAGAGGGGACGACATGCAGCAAAAGGCGTGGGCTCAGGCCTCAGCCTTGATAAATGGTACGCGCTCTACCTTTAATTATTTTTCAAGATTGCTATTATTATCATTTGAACAGTTTGAAAGCATAAGACTAAGGACAGAGAAGAAAAAGGAGAAACCTATGCCACAGAGGCCTTGCAAAGAAAAGTGAAAATGCTAAATGTGTTTTAAGAGTTTTGAAAGAGGAAACCATGGAGAGATGGACGTAGTTCTGCCTGTGTTTTACAGTCTTTAACCTGCACTCAGAGGATTTGTGGAGGTTAAAAACTCAGAGACGGGGCCAGATGAATCTCTCTGGTCTGTGAATATCATCTCTGGTTTTGTGAGTTATGACTTTTCCTGAAACAAATGCTGAGGCAGCTGTGAGGGAGAGGAGCTTCTGACTTTCCCTGGAGCTGAAAAGAAGATTGTGTGCCGCCTGACACGTAACACATTCCTCCACCGCCCTCATCCTCTGCTCTCCCAGCATGCCTCACTGAGCTTTACCTCCACCACCCTATGAATAAACATGCGAATGTTATGGTGCACACGGCTGGACATGTGGATCGACATACTCAGCTTTAGTGGTGACTCTGAGGATGATGAGGCCAGCACATGACACACAACAGGCTGGAGTTATCAGTGAATAAAGGAAGCCTGTGGTTTGTCGCTTCGTCCTGACGTTCCCACCCTCCTCTCCTGAAAAACCAAAACAAAATAATGACTCACTGACTTTTTGTTTTTTACACTAAAATTTTGATAATTTTTCCTTTTTTCTTTCTTCATTCTTTCTTTCTTTCTTTCTTTGTTTAATAAGACCATTCATGGTAGAAAGACAGAAAAGACAGGGAAAGAGAGAAAGAGGGTGATGACACATGAGGACAAGCCCAGACTGGAAAAAGAGAGAGATGGACTGAGAGAAAGACAGAAAGATAGAAGAAACACCTCTGATTGATGCAAAAGGAATAAGGGAAAAAGTGAACAAGAAGCTTTTTTAAAAGCCCTTTACTGCGGGAAACAAATGCTCACGCACCCAGACTTTTGTTGTGTGGGCCTTGCTTGTAATGAGAGGAAGAAAAAGAAGAAGAAGAAGAAGAAGAAGAAGAAGAAGAAGAAGAAGAAGAAGACGAAGATCAACAACAACATCAACAACAACAACAACCTTATTTAGTGAGGAATCAACAGAACTTCTCGATGGGTCTTGCAAAATGACAAAGTGCGCAGGTGGCTTTATGTGCTTGAGTTGTGTGTATATTGCGCCATCTAGTGTCGCTTTGAAGCCTCTTCTTTCCTGTGACGCTCATAAAGCAAAGTTGAACTTGGACAGTCTAGGGATGTGAAGTGGCTGTGACAGGAACCCAGACGGTGGTGAAACGTCCTCATCCTCCTCAGTCAACCAAAGAACCGCTTGTAGTTCAGATTATTGAATTATTCAGAGAGGGTCGGGTTCTCTGCTGAGGTGGATAAATCAACCTGTAATATTTCTGTGGTATTCCTATAATAACTCTATTGGGTAATGAAATTTAAGAAAGGCTGCTACCTCTAAATTTTGTGTGGAAGAAAAAACACCTGCATGTTGTCAGAATACATACATTGAGTCAGAGAGGAAAGGTCTTCTGCTGGAAAAGTGACGGTCTGGCCTTTGTCGGGGTGTCGGGCTGGACCAGAGCTGCGGACAGTGGACGGCAGGTGAGTGGGCGGTCCTTTACTGCGTCCTGGGTCACATGTCTGTTTACACCTTTAATGCGATGTGGACAAAAATGTCCCAGGCCTCCGAATGCATCCTGATATCCGATCACTCAGAACGCACTGAGGACGCACTGCTGCTGTTCATGCCTGAACTTAGAGGAGTCAGGATCCGGATTTCTCAGGATGGATGTTAACACCAGGTGGGAACAACTGGTGCCACCTGATTTAGAGTTGAATGCCCCTTTTGTTTGTATGTGAAGCCACTGATGCTTTGTGTTCAACATTTTGGTCAGGAAAAGACATTAAGATAAAGTTAGTAGTAAGTAAGCTCAAGTGCTCCATTATTTTATTCCCTTTATTTGTGCGTCAGCCTGTCTGGCACTAGAGGGCAGTGTCTTCTAATTTCTCACAGCCAGAACCCATTTGTCCTAATACCTACTCTAATGTAATAATCTATGGAAGTAATTTACATTATTGCATATTTCTATTGTCCCTCATTTAGTGACCAAGCATATTTGTTTAAAAAAAAAAAAAAAAAAAAGAATTAAAAATCGGTTAGATTCCTGATTTGCATTTTCCACTGTCTTTCCACTTCTTAGCTAAAACACGGCTTGTACTGTCATTACTTCAAGATAAAAGCCCCTGAACAGTTCACCAGTATTTAAAACTTGTGAGCTGGGAGGCAGGAGTGTACGACGAGACCGTGAACGCAGCATTGGGGGAGCTGTCAAACTCCCGGAGCTGCGTCAAAATGCTGCACTTCACTAGACTCATACCGGAAATAAGACCGCTTGCCTTCAAAATAAAACCATGTTCTTTCTCATATGAGGGATAATTAAGCAGTGTGTGTATATAGTATTTGTGTGTAAAACATATTGATACACAAAGCTGCAAAAGTTAGAGACAATCAACCTCCACCAGACAACTTGGAAGGGCTTTTTTATGTAAGTTCAGTCTGCTTCAGTCAAAGGTTATTATTGTTATCGTTAATGAAAAGAAAGGGAAATACCAAAGGTAGGTGTGAAAAAAACTGGTTAACTGAAATGAGCATGAATAAGAGGCTTTACAAAAAAAAAACACAATCGCTAACTTATTAACTAAAATAAACTAAAATTAGGGAGAAAATGTGTTTAGTTTTTGTCGTCATCGGTTTATTGGTTTGTTCATCTTCAGTGAAAACTTTTTTTTAATGGTTTGATGTTTTGTGTTGTCCTTACACAGTAGTTTTCTGACCTTTTTTGATCTCGCCCCTGATAAATACCCCATATTACAAAAAAGACTAAAAGTGACACTGAAACAAATAAAATATGACTAAAACTCAATATTTAACACAAAGGCAAAACTAAACTGAACTTGGAAACCTGCTTTAAAATAATGAACTAACACTTAACTGAAATTGAAAGCAAAAAGTCAAGGGAAAAAAAAAGGAAACTTTTATAACCTCACTTCAGTGTCCCAAACTGATGCTCTGCTCTGTCTCTTTAAGCATTTTGCAACACTGAAATAAATCTACTTATTCATCGGTGCGAGCTCTCTTTTATGGAAATAGTGTTTAACAATTTAGTTCATAAAGTTTTGGCAGCTGCAGAACATGTCTAGCTTCTTGTTGCTATTATTTTACTATGGAGAAACTTTACAAACAGCTATGTCACAGATAAACTTTGACTGTGTGCATATCAGTAATAGTTATATGAAACATTTTAATGCTGGCAAAAATCAAAAATATTATGTTCACACTATACATTACTCCTTCTATGTATTTATCAATATATTTACTCAAAACATTGTAGACCCACATTGTTTGTAAAATTTCATCATCATTTTTAGGGAAGAATTTTAAACTTCTTCTCTTCACTTATTTCTTTCTTTCTTGGTTTATTTTTCAGGGATAATACCCACCATTTAACAGCTAAGCTGAAGTTGAGTCAGAGTTAGCTGGAGGGGCTGGTTTTCATCGACTTTAAAAGGCAGATTAAAATAACAGAAATTAAAATGCATGTTTTACAGAGATTGAAAACTACATGAGTAACTCAAGCAGACAAAACAATGTCCATGTAAGCACTGCATACATAAGACACGATACCGAAACACACCAATACTGCTTTTATTTTGAAGGCTGAAACTGGAACACTTAGGTTTTCCCTCGGCAACTTTACACGGTCGACTTGAGAGTAAGCATAGAAACACAAACACGGAACTTGGGGCTTGTTGCAAAGCATGCACCCCGTTAAAACGTCCGCACACGCTGCGTAGAAAGGCTCTCTTGCGGTTGCTGTTTGGCGGAGAAAACTGCGCCAATGTCGAGGGATGGATAGGGAGCCAGAGAGAGGCGGAGGTATGGTCCAGGGGACGGGGGACGGCGGCGCAGCAGCCGGGGAGGCTCTGCAGCAGTGTCAGCTCATCCAGAACATGATCGACATCTCCGTGTCCAGCCTGCAGGGGCTCCGGACCAAGTGCGCCGCGTCCAACGACCTCACCCAGCACGAGATCCGCACCTTAGAGGTAACGGCGCGCTCCAGGTGTCGCTTGGCGCTCGGACAGAACGTCGAGCAGAACTTCGTTGAAAACTTTCGCTGTTTAACCATTTCCGTGCGTATCAGTAAAATTAAACACCTGAAAACACAAAACAACTCAAAGTATACATCACAAGGACCCGTTCTTCAATTCGGTGTAAATCGACTTGCATTTAGTTCAGTTAAATCTCAACTTTTGGATTGGTTTGTCTGTTTGTTACTCACTCTCCCTCCTATGTACACATTGGTGGGAGGCAGCTAGCAGTCTGAACAGACTCTAAAAAAGAGAGATTTTCTTGAAACGAAGTGCTGCTTGGAGATGAAATGCATGCCGATTTTTACCGGAAATTTTGTCGTTTCGTACAACGTATGTAAAGTTGCTCTTCGACTTGTGTACATGTGTCTTTAAGCAAAACGGTGTTAAATTTGCAGTTTTTCAAATGCAGTTTGGGATGATGGTTTCTGCTGCAAGAGGGCACGCGCTACGTGACACTTGATGGTCCATAATGCTAATGATAAGAAGGAGAAAAATGTCTAAAGTCGTTACAGCCACTGAGGGCAGCGTGTGTGTATTTATATATTCTTGGTCATGCAAGACTTCCTGTTATATCACAGAGATACACCGATACTGAATATCTAAAATTGTATTTCTGAATAGTTTAAACCTGTCAAATCAGGTGAGTAGTTATCACAGGTCTGTTAAAAGCCCCAGGCACTGAAAACCTAACCTGAGAGTAAACTGGCCTCACAGCTCCTCTGACAAACTGAACATGTCTTATAGTGAAGCAGGACACTTGTCACTGGTAGCTTGGAAGTCAGCAAATTGAATGATTCATATAGTCTTAAAGAGATTTGTTTAGGCTGTTGTAATTCTTAACAACCATGAATTAAAGGTGAGTGCAATATTTGATCATGTTCATCATGTCTCACATTTTCTTGCTGTCCAAAAAAGTCCTGCAACAGCGTTTTCATCAGTGTTGCGGCTCAAGGCCAATGGGCAGTTGATTTGCTGTCTGTTTGACATGGAGCTGATGCAGCCGGAGCATCAGGATGATCTCTGTGGTCTGCAAAGGAGTGGCTACTGCTGTCTTCTCCCCCGGGGCCTGGAGGAGCACAGAGCCCTTGTTGTGTACATCTCTGTGGCAAGAGCCTAAATTTAGATGTCATTCCCTCCCACGCATTCTCAGCGTGGCCTGTTAAGCAAGAAAATCAAATGACGTGCAAATAGAGCGAGAAACAGTGGGAGGGGAAGGCAGAACTGGGCTGGTGTGCCCGGGCTCCTGTTGTTCATGTAGGAGAGAGGGAGTTGTGTACACGAGGTAATGCACAAGAAGCAGAGGAGTGGAAGCTCTTTGCCAGACTTTCTGCGGCTTGGTTAGACCTGAACACTCTGGACAGGGAGTCAGATTTCTGTGTCCGTGGCTGTGTTTACACGGCCTGGCTGTGAGAGCGCGGTCTGCTGACAGGTGGTGCCAGTACTGGCCTTTTATCATCACATATTAGATATTAACCAGTCAGTATCATCCACCTCCGACAGGTTCCTCCCTTACTACAGCTGCATAAAATGCAAATGAAAAATTACAATAAGACATGCTTGACGTCACACGTTTTATTTAGTTATTTGTTCAATGATGTTTGTGTGAAGTAAATCTTCATTTAGAGGCAGTAATGTACACTGGAGTTTCCCTGCCATTGATTTATCAATAGGCGAGGTTGGTAACGTTGCCCTCAAGAGCTTTTAAATCTAAAAGGATTTCATTAATTTGTGTTTCAATGGACTGTTTAGTGTCTGAAACCCAGGAGCCTGTGGGTTGGCTTTTGTGTTCAAGGGTTTATTTAACCCTTCAACATTTTTTTTTTTTTTTTTTTACAATTTTTCTCACTGTATTTTTTCTTGCAATATAATTAAATGCATTTTCGCTTTTTTTCTTGTAATGTTTTAAATTTTATCTATTTATTTATTTTTTGCAAATTTTTCTGAAATAGTTTTGCTCATTTCCAAATCGCCTTGTTCCCATGTTTTTGAGAGAAATAAGGTGAATTTGCTCAGGTTTCAAAGGGTCAGTGAGTTTGGTGTAACACAGCCAGCTGCGTCACTCACACGACAGTAATCGATGCCAAGAGATTTTACAAAGAATGACGTAAGCTTTTTTTCCGAGTCTGTCAAAGTCGTAATCGAGTGGCATCTTTTTATTGAATCTCAGTTTTTACTGCATACATAGACAGACTTGCAAAGTTCAGATTTTGATTTGTTTTTGTTTTCTGATATTGTGTATTTTTTTTAAGCACAGCCTGCACAGTGATTTGAGATCCATCCTCTGCTGTGAGGAGACTTGACAGATGCAAGTGTGGGTGCAGTTGTCAGACTTGAGTTGCATACTTAGTTTGTTGCAGCCTCAGATGAAAGGCTCTGTGTGTTGCAGGAGAGACACAGTTTCTTGGGGGATCTACCGATGGCCTCCACAGGATAAGCTCATCCTCTGTCAAATCATTTCCATCACAGTTTGATTTGAGCTACATAAGTGGACAAAGCCTTCCATGTCAGTGGAGCTGCATAGTTTAACAGAAGGCCACTCTGCAAAACAAGCATCTAAGTTAGTATTTCCTCATGTGAACACTGACGTTAGTACAGAACATGTCACTCTGAAACAGCAACACGTCACTCCGCTGTTCGTGTCCCTCCACCGGCTCAAATTCAAGTCCTTGACACTCGCTTACAGAGTAGTAATTAAATGTTCTCCTACCTACCTGGACTCCCTCTTCAGGTTTACACTCCCTCCCTTCCTCTTGGCTCCTCCATGCTGCGGCGCCTGGTACCTCCAGCACAACGAGGCCTTAAATCAGCAGCTGGACTCTTCTCCTCTGTGGTTCCTCAGTGGTGGAACGAGCCGCCAAACTCCATTCAATCTACAGAGTCCCTCTTAGGCTTTAAGAGAAAGTTAAAAACCCAGCTCTTTAGGGAACACCTTCTCACCTAATGGGCTGTGTAACTCCAAGAAAAAAAAATCTGCCTCTATGCTTTCCTCCTTCCTCTATGCTCTTTATTCCCCTCTGCTCTGCCTTGTAGTTCCTCTGTCCTTTGGACCAGAACAAGAACTTTACGGCTCTTGTTGTCGTTGCTCTCTCCTGAACAGATCCTTGCTTGTGTTGTGTAAAAATCTCATATGAATGTTGCTTTGGATAAAAGTATCTGCCAAATGTGAATTGTAATTGTAATTGTATTTTGTACGCCTGTGCTCAAGTATTGTAGTTTTGTTCTGCGTTTTGGAATTACGTCACAAATCGTAACTTGTGATTTTGAAAACTGCAACTGTGCGTTGATGGGAATCTTGCCACGCCTTCACATAATGACATCTAGCGCAGGTGGGTAGGTGGTAGTGGTTCTGCTCAGAGGGTTGCAAGGTGTGTTAGGTAAATGAGTATATATCCTGTTGAACTGGTGCACAGTAAGGGCTGTTATGGAATATACAGGCATGGTAATGGGAGTTTATGTACAGATGGGTTCAAATAAAAGGAAAAACCAACATAAAGTGTCTCAGTAAGGCATTGGTTCACCACGAGCCACCAGAACAGCTGAACAAATTTGAGCCCCCCCTCCTCCAAAATGTCTTTCTATAAAATAAAGTAAGCATGCCTAAAACCAAACTGATAAGAGTGTAAGATGACATGAGCGTCCACTGCATCATTCCTTTTTTTTCTGGCAGATTGTATCTGCAAGCCAACCCAGAATCCCTTCAGATGATTAATAGCCTCATGACTGATATGACATTTAACTGATATTTTACTGAGAAATCAACAGTCACACATGTTTGTACTCACACTTCAGTGGCACGCTTCTAACTAGAAATCAAAGTAATATTTTCATGTTAAACCACATGAGTAATTTGCTCAGAATATGGCTAAGTATTTAAAAAGTCAAACATCAAAATATAGACAAGTTCACTCATGACAAAAAAAACCAATGCAAAAACAAACAAACAAAAAACAAGAACATCACATTCCACAACAACTGGCTCATAATGTCTTTTAGGGCAGGGGTCCCCAACCCAATCCTTAAGGCCCCCCTGTCCTGCAGGTTCTGGTTTCAGCTATACTCTTGCACACCTGACCCAGTTAAGGTCCACATACCTTCATGCAGGTCCTGTCCAGGTAGATCTGTTTCAGCCAATCAGCATGAAGCTCTTAAATGGATCAGGTGTGAAAGAGTAGAGCTGAAACAGAAACCTGCAGGGTACGGGGGCTTTGAGGACTGGTTTGGGGACGGCTGTCCTAAGGTGATATTCTGTCATTGTGGCAACATCAGCTCCATATGAGACAGACAGGTGTATCCTTATCGCATGCAAACAGGTGCTCGACCTGTTTTCACTGTCCACTTGTCATTTTGACATTACTTGTGGCTGGCTTTTGTTGTGTTGCTAGAGCAGGACGTCGCAGTGCATGTGGCCTTGAGTTTGAGGCTCACTGTAAATCAATACAAGGTTCTGAGTGATCACCTTCATCCTGTGATGAAACACTCCTATCCTGATGGGAGCGGTCTTTTCCAGGATGACCACGCCCCCGTCCACAGAGCACAAAGGCTCACTGAATGCTTTGCTTAGGATGAAATCATCATCAAAGCACCAAATGAGAGAACATCTTCCAGAGCTCTAGAGATGTGGACAGTGTCTCAAGGAGCACTGAAGCTCTCCTGGTGGCTCCTGGTGGCCCGATACTTTGCTAAGACACTTCATGTTGTTTTTTCTTTTGTCACCCATCTGCTCATCAGTCCCCTCACGGTCTTGTTAGTCAGCACATCACCTGTAAAACTCAAATAATGATTTCTTTTAAAGAATAGGTTCCCAGGCCTCATTAAAATGTTGATTTCCATAATTTATAATCATACATAGCTCAGCTTCACCATTTGGCCACAGCTTCCTGCTAGATATCAGCACAGTGGAGCACGGCTAGGATGAAGGCGGGACAAGTCACCAGTCTGTTTGATTTTTGTATTTATTGGAAGTTTCAGGTAGTGGAAGTTAACTGAGCCAGCAGTAAAACAGTGCTGGTGTGTGCAAGGCAATCTATTTTTATAAATGCTCAATAAAACCTGTTATAAAGCATGGTTTGCAATCTTTTTTTTTTAGTGGATTATTTAGAATTTAGTGTATTTTCCGTTTTCAAAAAGAACAGTGATTGTGGTTTCTGAGAGGCTTATAAAAAGAGCTCCGCTGGTCTGAAGGCTAGCAAGAAGCTGCCGCAGAGTGGTGAAGTGTCTCATCACTGAAGCGAGCGGTGAAGTTGTGTTATGTGCAGTCATAAATGGTGGGAATCAACATTTTCATGCAGCCTGGGCTGAAAAAATCCCCAAATCTAACCTTTAAAAGGTTTTCATGTCCAATTTTGGACTTGGCTTTTGTCACAAGATTTTCTCCCATGATGTCAATGTGAACTTCAGAGATGGAATAGTGCTGACAGTAGGAGGGTCTGCACATACTGAAGCCTGTAGTGAGCTACAAAGAGAAAGTGAAAAATTAATTACACACTCCATGGTCAGCTACACAGAGACCACATGTTGCCTTCAAAGCAGTAAAACCATCATCTTGCGTCTGTACGTGGTGTTTGTAGAGTCTGAGTATGACTCACAGAGGTTGTTTCATTCACACCCTGTATGTGATGGACTGTGGAGCTGTTGCTGTGTAAACGATAGTACAGGTGGTGTAGATGAGGCGGTGGCGTAGTGATACATAAACCAAGTAGTTCCCACAATTAGCAAGCAAGACGGCTGGAAAAGGGCATTGATAATGAAATCACTACATGTGTTGCACCAGCTCTGGTTTCAGGAAACTTTGGTTCTCCATTCGTGTTGTTTTCTGGTTCAGGTGCACTTCATTCAGTTTACAGAAGAACACTCTGGCAGAGAGGGGGCTAACGGGTCAAACTTGGATCTCTTACACATGTATGGAATAGGGGAATAGTAATTACAGTGTAGTTCTATTATTATTGTATAAATACACGGACGCGAAGTATCAATATTGTATCACAAAGAACTGATACAGCATATTTGACAGGTTTTCATGACAGAGTTGGTCAGTGTGTCTCATTTTGCTGCATTAAAAATGTGTAACTCTTACTTGATAAAACAGATGTTGACAAAGTTTTCCTTTGGGGATATACACTCAGTGTCACTTTCTCAGCTTCACCTGTCCAGTCTGATGCAGTTCAGGTCAGCAGCTCTGACAGAAATTCTACCTTTTAACAAAGTTTATAATGTTCAGTTCTTGTTGACATTGTGGAGAATGTGTCACTTTAATTCTGTGTTTATTACTGAGGTTTTAGTTTGCAGAGGTCTTGTACTACACTACATTATATTGAGAGGTGTTTCTAATTTTTTGTCCTCCATATTTATATGTACATGAGGAGGGGCAGAATAGTGGAAACAGCTCTCCATAAAATGCAGTCCAGTCCAACAGCAGCACTAACTATGAACTCAGTGCCAAACATAGAAGCGAATGAACACCTCATTACTGTGACAACAAGAAAAGCTGAGCATTATAGGCAGCAGGAAAGGAAACTTTATGGCACAGCAGTTGGATTGGAGTGTATTAGACTGTGCAGGTGGATAAAGTGATAAAGTGTAGTTTGCAGTTGGAAAAAAGGTAATAAATAGCAAGATATTAAAGTACATGTTATTGCAATACCCAGCATATTGCAAAATGTTTAAAATCACGGTGCTATAGTATCATGATAATATCATATCATGGCCAGCCCATAAAATACTTGAGCAAAAATGTAATTAAGTGAAGAAAAATGACTGACTTAAAAAAAAATGCTCCGAACAGTAAATGCAGACAGTAACATAAGTAAATCTAGTTCTTTCCACCTGTGGGTAGGGCTTTGATTTTTGGGCCCCTTGCAAACTGTCACACAGTCTTGGAATGACACAAATAACTAATTTATTAGGCCAGGAGCCGCAAAAATGAATATCTGAGTTCAAATTCATGATGATTTTGTTATGATTCCGAATGCCAGATGTTAAGTAGGTGGAGAGGTTATAGCCCCCAAAAAAACAACACAAAACAAATGGAAAGGCTTCCACATTGCAGGCACTGAGGATGCACTTGTGTTTCCTCCCTCAAGCCTCAATAAGTGTTGATTCGCTGATACACTGTGAGGGCGTAGCGGCGTCGATTTCAGCTGAAAAACTCTGTCTTGGTTCCCCAGAAGCGTTGCAAACCCCCAGTGCAGTCTTGCATCTTAAGAAAAGTATTTACAGTAAGTCAGCGTTTGCTTGGCATTTGTCTCAGCCGCGTCAGAGCCAGCCGTTGAGGCTGCCGAAGACAGACGGCAGCCTGAGGAAAGTGTCGATGATAGCATCAGGAAAGCCCCATGTGGTTTCTCAACTGCTTGCTCTCTTGCTCTCTGTCCTTTCATTTCTTTCTCCCTCCGTTGGTCCCTGTGTATCATTTGTTTTCTCCTCCCCTTTCTGACCTTTTCTGTGGCTTTTGTTTTTACTATTCTGTCAAATAACATCACACACCCCCTCCTACTTTATCTAAATTAACCCACAGTGACGAAAATTGCATTTGGTGCATTGTAGCTGGGTTATTTTCCTAAGCGTCATTGTACCTGGCAAAACCCTGCAAAAGATGGTTATTTTGATTTGGGATATCTGCTAAAACCTTTTATTATTTCCCCCCCCCCCCAAAAGCCTTTCTCATTTGATTTGCAAATAATAATGTTCTGGTATCAACTGCTCTATTTTTCTTTTCACCACTTTTTTTTTTTTTTTTGCCTGAGAAGCATAAATATTTTTGTATTCTCACTGCTGCATCCGGTGTTGCATTCTGTAGTCTTCATTTTGTATGAATGAGTCTTTAAATGCCACCTGCCATTCATTCACAGCATAACGCCTTCCTGCTGACCGGGGTGATTTCCATTGTTTTTATTTTTATACAGCTTTTGACCTTCACTTCAGTTTCAGGTTCCTGAATTTCAGTGAGTCACATTCACTTATTTCTGTATTTATTTATTCATTTAGCCCAGCAGGGCAGTGTATGTCTGTCCGCAGCTGATCTGGCACACTACTGGACCAATCAGCCTAATTTTTTGTGCGGTTATGACTGTGTGATGGAAAGCCTTTTCTCTCTTTTGCCACTTCCGCTCTCTCTCATCATTCACTGTCAGGCTCGCTCGACCACCGCTGTTCTCTCCTCTCTCTCTCTCTTCTTTTTCTGCTGGGCAAATCAAGCTAATATATATCTATTTTTTATCCTATCGTGGCCATGTTTGCTCCGATCACAGGTGAAAAAATCCAGGAATTGCGTTGTGGTATTTGCATGAATACTTCAGTATGCACACTGCAGTCAACAGAGCACAGAGCAGACACACGGGAGAAAAACACTGTGGAAAGTGTCAGAGGCTTGATGTTGTCTGACAACAAGGTGGGGTTAAAACCTGTTAAATAGCCTGATGCTTTACAACTGAAAAAAATATGACATGTAAAATGTGTCAGACTGTGCTGATCATACGTCAGCAGACTGATTTGCCTAATCTATGCTGGTCTTTAGTCCGAGGCGGAAACAGGTGGTGGGATGGAGTGAGGCGGTGTGTGTGCAGTGACAGACTGAGCAGGGTGTCTCTCTGTGGGAAACACTGTAATTATTGTCATTTTTTTTGTTGGATATTGTTAATGCAAATTGCCATGAAATATTGAGATATTATGAAGACTTTGTTTCTGGTTTTGCCAAAGTCCTGCGGCAGCACAGCGTTTGCTAACCTGTGTCATCTTGTTTAAGAGCAGCTGGCGGGTCCAGCTCCGGCCTCTGTACTCTCTCTAGATTAAAAAGAAAGAAAAGAGCTTCCCTGCAGCCGCTGTCACGCAGCAGGTAACACAACAACACACTTAAGCAAACCAGGTGGGCACTGTTACAGATACCTGCAGCTCCCCGCCCCCCAGTCCTGCTCCCGTCCTCGTGTAACAGAGCTGCGGGAGATGCAGACAGCGATAGACACTGAATGTAAGCCCATGAGCTCAGGCCTGCTGTGGTGCAAACTAACACCCTCCATTTTTCATCCAAGCGCCCATAAGCAGCAGAGTGCATCAGCTCATCTCAGACCATTTTCAGATAAGGCAGGACGCTCGAAACGCAGGCGCGCCGCCTCCCGCTGCAGCTTTCCCACATAGATAGTGCTGTTGAAACTTTAATGTGCTCTACATAGGGCAGGCACCTGTGGACCTTTATAGGACCGTCTGCAATTGAAAATGGAGACGTAAACTTAGAACGCATGTCCAGCTGGCAGCCAGTAGCCATTTGTGGTCAAAACTAGATGAAAGCCTGTGGTGAGATTTATAGTGACATTTTCAGAGATCAGTGTTTAAAACTAAAGGAATTAATGGGGGAACCAATGAAATTCAGTTACGGTCAAGTCAAAAATCTCACTGCACACCAACAAAGCTCTAGATCCACTTGATAAATAAATAATAAATAAATGATATTGCTCGTTAGGAGACTGATCACAGCTGTGGTACAACATATATAATAGGGTGGTCATGTGACTGCTGACTGAATATATACAAACTGTTCTCCCAAACCACATATACATCATTTCTCATCTTTAAACCTCACATGACTCTACTTCCTGTAAAGCTGAGCATCTTTAATAGTGACATCCACCTGCAGCAGTGGGTCTGAATTAAAATTTCAGCCAATAAAACCTTCACAAATCTTTAGACGTCCTCTCTCACCCACCTGTCCCAGAGGTCAGCAACCTTTACTATCAAAAGAGCCATTTCCCCTCCTCGTCCACAAAATCAAATTTGTCAGGAGCCACAAAACATATCTGATAACACAGCTTATAAACTTTTATATATAGTTATACTGTATATACAAAACTATAGTTTGTTGCATTTATGTAATTTTGACCGACTAGAGAGAAAACTGTTGACATTTTATTGCTATTTTTATCTATTTAAAAAAAAAAAGAACAATTTGTATTTAATTATGACGCCACACATCAAGCAGACAGGTAAGCCAGCATCGTTGGCAGTGAGAGAGTAGAATTAAACTGTAAATTAAACTCCAGATTAGCCCCCTGCAGGGAAAAGCACTCAGCTGTAGACATGGCAGGACATGATGCATATTTTTATTGATGAATCATTAAAACATTGTTTATTTTAGTGTCACAGTCTCACCTCAAACTGCAAGATAAAAAAAATGTCCGTTGTGCAACAGAAATTAAATAAAAACAACTGGGCCCTGGCCTATCACTTCAAAAAAAAAAATTTGTGTTTCTTTCCCAAACTGAGATCCTGTTGGTTTGCACTTGGTGATTGATCCTTCCCTGCCCTGTGTCCTGCACCCAGACATCCTGTTTCAACAGGAAACCCATAAAATCAAGACAGTAACAGTCCATTTCATGGGCTCTTTAAATAGTAAACAGCAGTTTTACAGAAAACATTACAACAATAGGTTCAACAATAAAAAGGTTGCATCCATAAGAAAAGAAAAATACATTAAAGTCCATTCCTTGGCCAAAAGATACAGTGCATCGGTATCTTTGTGCTTTTAATATCGTTTTGCCTGCGGACACACTATCTATGTACTTTATTAAGTATGCGGTTTTGAATTACAGTTGTATACGTTCAGTCACTAGTCACATGACTGCCTTATTGTTTCTGTCACACCAGTGATCAGTCTCCTAATGAGCCGGCCTGATGAAGGAATACCTGCAACATGCTGCTCGCCGTGTTCTCTTTTACTTGCAGAATATGTTGAAATAAATGTTTAATTTGTCGAGTGGGTCAAGATTTTTGACCTGACAGTATTTTAATGTCCTGTGTTTGACTGGCAGAGGAAGACAATAAGTAGCTGGTGAGGAGACATCGCTTTTTTATCAACTGAAATTCAGCGGTCAGATTGTTCTTCTTCCCTTAGCGAGATTGCATTGATGACAGTTTACGTCTGTCCTTTGTGGTTGCTATAAGACAGAGATGTCAAAGATACGGCCCGCGGGCCAAATCTGGCCCCAGAGCACGTCTCATCCGGCCCCCAAGATGATTTGGAGGGGAGAAAAACAAACAAAAATATTTTTAAATCAAAATGTTATTTTTTATATTGAAATATTTGCATCTAATTATTATCCACTGCTTGTAAGAAGCCTAATAAGAGGTTTCTATGATAAACTGATCAATTAATGATTAATGATAAATTCTGTTAAATTAATTAGACCTTGTAGTACAAACTATACTGTAGGAAAATAAAGGAAAAGCCAGCAGCTGTCTTCCTAACAGAGTCTGAGGCAGCCAGAGAAAAGCCCTGCTCTGTCAGGCCTGGAGCCGTCTGTCTGTCTAACACGAGCCCACCGTGGACCAAAGCCCTGATGTCATCACAAGGTTTCCATAGCGTACAGTTGCCATAGCAGCGCCGGTGAGGCTGGCGCCCTGGTGAGAGAAGCGTCTTGATGTTCCTCTGGATGTAATGAAGACTATTTATAGAACGGGCTGTCAGCTGGAAGGGGAGAGCTGATAAAACAGAGGCAGAGACGAGGTCGACCACCTCTGTCTGGGAGTGACGCAGCAGGCGGCGCAGGGTGTTTGTTTTCAGGGATGCTGTGGAGAAAAAACCCAAGGGAATGGAGTTTAACCCTCTGAATCCCAGCAGCCCGTGGGCGGGGTTTTATTTATTTATTTATTTATTTTAGGGCCATTTGGGGAAGGGTACAGGGAATCTTCAGGGGGAAATAAAAAGTCAACATTAGAGACCAAATAGAAGAGGTAAACATCTGAATGGTGGGACCCAGAAGACTGTAGCTTAGCACTGTGTTATTATAGTTATTACAGTATTATTGAATATTATAGTGTAGTTATTATAGTCATAAATCTGTTGGGTATGTTTATTTTGTTGGCGTTTATAAGGGTTAGAACACTATGATAGGAGCATATGAAGCCATTCCCATGGTCAATTATGTTTCATAAGTTGTTGCAGCAGTTTTTGAGTTGATACCATTTGTTACACAGATTTGGTGCAAAATTTAACCATTTTTAACCCCTTAGGAATAAATATAATGGTCAAAAAATCCTACAAAACACCACATTAGGACACCAAGACCTTGAGGAACACCACAGAAAAATTCATGCTTTAATTTGGTGTCAAAAACTTTTGACTTTTGGACATTTCTGTAAGAACTGCATTTTTTGGTGATTGGATGTTGAGCATTCTGTTGTGGAAATGTGTCAGAAACTGGCCCTTATTGTCAGTCTACCTGGAAACCCAGACATCCTCTGAATAGCCTCGCTCTCTAGTTTGTGGCTGTAAAGTTTCATGAGGCTGTGATTCTCCTAGAGGTCACTATAGGTAATTTTATCCAGTGACATCAAGTTTCAAAATTCCTTTGGGGTCGCTAATTAGTCGAGTTTACCCTTTTAGGCTGTGAATCTTTAGGATGTACATTCATTCACACTACACATCACACTGTGTCATGCCTGTCAACCATCCCGTTTTTCCCGGGAAACTCCGGTATTTTACCCATCCATCCCGCTGTCTTCCCGTTTAGATGATTTTCCCGTAAATCTCCCGCATTTCCCCTCCGGCCTGGCAGGTGGCAGTACAGCACGGCAGCGCCCCAATTACGCTTGAACATAGTCGCGAGATTCAAAACATCACCATGAGAACACCACAACCGGCAGTGCGAGCCTGCCTGAGGCAAGTGAGACGCGGTCCAGATTCTCTTTGACGCGGTGAAGATGGCTGAGGAAAACGACAGCCCACCTGCTGCCAAAAAATCAAAAGCTATGTGTAAATACCTGGAGAAATGGGATTGGGACTCCTGGATTTAGTGATTATCACATGTGCCTGACTGCAGTAGCCTACAATGATCAGGAAGAGCTGATTAATCACTTCTCCCAATAGTAAAGGACAGGGAATAAAAATGCCCATCTAATTCCAGGAAGTGGGAGCTGTGAAAACCATCTTTTAGTTTGTATTGTAAGTGGTTTACCAGCGGTAATTGAAAGTGTCTGTACACTTCTCTAAAAAAGTAAGGAGTAAGGAGCTTGGTTGAGGTGGTGGGAAAGCCCGCGACATGGTGGTGAAAATTTTCCCTTATTTTCAAATCGCAATGTTGACAGCTATGTACTGTGTATTATTGCCCTGATGTACAATATGTTTTGAGGATTTGATCCTTTGAGAGGGAAGAATTAATGAATTATTTTCCGAAAGTCAAACTGATTTTTATTTTTATTTTACTTGCTGGTTGTTTGCACTAAGATGATGATCAAGGTGATACCGTTCTTAACATTTACAGTTGTAGTACAGGTTGTTCTGCTGAGGAGGAGAGCTGAATGTGAGCAGAAGTTCAGTCAAGAAAAAATGTGTTTGTGATGTGTGTGTGTGTATTTTAACATGGCAGTGAGTGTGTGTGTTCAGCAAATTCTCAGCTGACGAAGCCAGTCTGACTGGGATATTTGCTCAAGATCCTGGCTCAGCGAAGCTTTACTAACCCCAGTGGAAACGCCTTGCTGTCTGTCCGGGCCTTGCTCTGCGTCTCGGGCCGGCTGCTGGTGTGTGTGTCCTGGTAGCCTGAGGACAGGCGGCTCAGCTGGGCCGGTGCTGCAGGAATCCTCAGCCTCAAAATCAAGAGAGGGCCCCGCCTCTGTCCCTGCTAGTCTTACAGCATCCACCCTTTTGCCAATGAATACCCTAAAAACTTTAATTTTAATTCCTGGAGGACCTGGAAAAGCAGCAACAAATAAAGCTGTTGTTAACTGTTTGAAACCTTAGCAAATTCACCTGATTTCTTTACAAAATATTATATATTTAAGGTAAAATTACCAGAAAGTTACCACAAAATTATGGGACAAAAATACAAAAAATATTTTAAAAAATTGGGAGGGAAAAACATTTTTAAAAAATTACCATAAAAATCAGATCAAATCAAATCAAATAAACTAAAATAAAAGCATGGTAAAAATTAAAAAAAAAAGCATGTTACTAGAATACTCTATTTAAAATGATTACAATCATATATGTTAAATTAAATTATAATACAATTATCATAAAATTACCATAAAATTACCATGAGCAATTTCATGAGCTGATCACTGTGACTAAGGAGCCACTCAGGAAAAGTTATCATACCAAAATACCATCCAAGCAACTTTTGCTTACAGAGCTGCTAAACCACCTAAAAGAATTTGTTTTGTCACTTTCAGAGCAAAGTGTGTGAGTCCTGCTCCAAATATCACCGGGTTTTAAATCTTGACAATCTTTGTGTCTGTATTGACCTTCAGAGACCTGAATCGCTTTTCTTTTAAGGTCAAATTTGTTCAAACCAGCGTTTTATTTTGACAGTTTGCTGGTGACCGTTCCCCGGCGCAGACCTGTGGCGAAGACCACCAGCCGGGGATTTCCTCTCTCTGAGCCTCAAGTCTCACTTCTCACCATTTGTTTTACATACAACACTTAACATTCATGGTTGATATACAAAGAAAACGAAACCAGCAAGCGTTGGAATGAAAATTTTCACACCTGTTTGTCGCGAATTGAGATGCAGACTTTAAATTAACGTCTCAGGTCTGCTCATACAGAGAGAAATGAATTAGCCAGAAGCCAAATGACACAAACTGTAGGCATGTGAATATTATGTGAATGCATTGAATGATCAAACTGATCAAATGAATTACTCTGCTTGCTGTGAGTAGCTTTTTCTACTTTTTAAAAATGTTTTAAGTTTTACATTTTTGTTTTACATAGGCATAGTTTGTCTGAATTGTTTTGTTAAATTTAGTATCCCATCTGTTACAGAGTACAGATGTTTTAGCTGCTGCATAAGCTGTTCTGCAGGACAGTAGTGGTGCTATCTTCCTCTCATTGTTACTGAGTGCTGGATGCTGGCTAAATGCTCCAAATGCTAACTGTTAGCCTCCTGCCATTGAGGTGGACTGCCAAACTGAAAAAATAAGCTTTGAACTGTTCCAACTCCGTGTTTGAAAGCTTGAATTCCAATAAATGTTTTGCAAGATCGAAAATGCGTTTTGAATGCATGTGTAAGCTGAAAAACAAAAAAAGATTTCTGCAAACATAATTTGAAATTTCGATCAGCACAAGGCACTTCAACACAGGAGGACCATATAAATATTGCACGACTGCACCAACATGTGCAATCTATTTGTTTTTCCTGTTCCACTGATCAGATGATTGTGAAGCATGTAGATATCATCAGTACCAGAATTAGAAGACTAGTCTAGTGCAGCAATGGCTGGTGACTGACCACTGTTTTCTAGGGCTGTCAATCACAAGCTTCATCGCAATATGATATTATATTGATTCAAAACAATATTTGCCAGTATTACACAATCTGCCACAACATGATTTCAATTCGATTAGATTCAGGGGCCGGCAATCGATGTCACATGATACCATATTCTCATGAACACTTCTAGTTACTGTACATTATATCAATTCACAAAACAACTAAAACAGTGCAGGTTTCTTGTCATGCATATTCCTTTTTTTATACTTTATTTTTTCAATGATTGTTGACATATCTGCAGCTTAACTGATTCCACACTGACATTTCATGTAAAACTTTTAAAAAAAAATAAAGAACACAAAAAAAACAAAATTGCTCAAAATCCAATACCAAAAAAAAAAAAAAACAGCCACAAAAGAAAGATGTGATGAATTAATTGGATACTGCTGGTATTTTGTGCCTTCAATTCAAATATACGCTTGCATACATGTATACATATCCATCAAAATACACACAGTAGGTCTACCCATACATATACACAGTATACAATACATACCACTTGCAGGGAGTGTCAATAGTGTGATAATCTCTTTGAAAATGAGAAAAATAATATTGATCTTCTGATTCCTTTTGATGATTTGGTTATAATTTACGGACATCTAAAATCCACCTTTTCTCAAACACATCTTCCATATTCCTTATTTTGGGAGTTATTTTTTCCATAAGTTCAACTTCTTTAATCATAGTTTTCCATTTTGTTAGATCTGGGGGTTTAGTTGTTTTCCACCCTTTTGTAAATTGCTTCAGAGCTGTGATTCTCGAGATTCTGAATAGATAATTTTCGTCTTGATTAAGACCGGTTGGAGGTTTTCCCAACATAATATGCTCTGCTTTCAAATACAGAGGTTTTTTAAAGACCGCTTCTATAAATTTAAACACATCCAACCAAAATTCATTTAGAATTTTACATGAAAAGAAAACATGCAGGAAATTTGCATTCTTTTCACCACAGTTCCTCCAGCATTGAGAATTTAAAGTTGATTTATATCTAGAAATTATGTCCAGGGTCAAAAAGTCATGCATATTCCACTCCTCTCATGCTTCTTTCACAACTGTTCCCAGATTTGCGTTGTTCAAAATATGTGTGTGAAGAACATAACTCTTCATTTGCCAGTCAGTGTCAGTATGTTGACAGCTCACAGTTACATAGGCTTGCACTGTACATGATGTCCATCCTTCCGTTGTGATAACGACTCGTTCAGCGTTTGTGATTCTTGTTGAATCTCGTCTTTGACTCGATTGTACAGAGTCGGTTTGCAAGTTTCAGGGAAGTGCTGTTGTGATGGAATTGTATACTTCAGCTCCAGAGTATGACGTAACTCGTGAAAACCATCATTCTCGACAACACTGTAAGGCCTCATATCATGTATGAAATGGCAGCTGTGATCCTCACCGCTCTTCAGGAGTTGTGATTCAGTTTTTGTGGAACAAAGCTGGTCGAAGCCGTGAGGAGGAGGCGGCAGCTGGCCTGCTAACTTTAACTGTAGCATTAGGGTCAACGGCATGTCTGCTGTTCAGGAGCCCAACGAGGTTTGTTGTGTTTCCTGATAATCTTATCTGTAACGGCATTGTTTTTCTCCTGAATCCAAAGTATTTCCATGAGCTGACTTATTTCCGATACGGGCGTGAATATCCTCCTCCTCGCCTTGCCATTATTAGCACAGTGCTGGCAAGCAGCTACTACCACGGTTTCAGGTGCGCTTAGGTGGAAACAGCATTTCAAAATAATGGTGGCATGAGCTGATAAATGACGATGATGAACGATGGTCGCACTTTGCATCAATCCTCTTGCATCGTTGAACGCTGTATCGATGGATCGATTTGGATCGATGGACAATTACACCCCTCCTGTTTTCTGCATTCTGTTGCAACCTATTCCCAAGGCAGCGTATGTTAAAGTTTTGGCAAATTCCACCCTGTCACACAACAGACTCTTAAGGTACCCTTTTGTCTTTTATTGACTCCAGTTAAACCTTTTGAGGCAAAATCGAAAGTCTTGGGACCCTACGAATTCCATTGCTGTGCAGCTAATTTTACATTACCAATTACATTAGACAGCAGACCCTTACTGCAGCGATGATCTGGTTAAAATGAGATGGGGATAAAAAAAACTTGGCCGGTGATACCAAAGCAAAGTCCAGCAGGCTGGCTGGGACAGAGGACAGAGTGTCGTTTTGATGGATGCTTGGACATAACCAGTTCACTACTGATGAAGTCACATCATCTACATAGTCATTTACATCTCATTTTAGCTGCTGAATGGGTTATAAAAAGGAAACCCTCTTTATAAACAAGAGAAAAGTGGAGATTAGGAACACTGTGCAGGTCCTCAATCAGGCAAACAGGAATCAGGAGCTCTTTGGAGCGGGTTGGGTTAATGGAAAATATATTTTTAAGTTCATCTCCTTTATAAATAAACATTCCATGTAAAGTAAGACTGGAAAACTTAAAAAAAACAAGGCACACTGTTAAAAAAACTGTTAAAAAGCCTTTATTACTGTATTAATCTGAATTAAAGACGATATTTTGTTCCATTGAAAATGCCCTGAAAAAACATCCTCGTCTAATATTGGGGGTCTAAGCAAATACACATGTATTGTACTTGCATATGTTCCGTGCTTGAGTACAGTACACTTCCCCCGCTCTGGCACGGTTGGAAGGGGTGTGCTCCAGCACGGTACGGGCGTTCATGCATGAGCACATGCATGGTCACGCACGCAGCGCGCGGACGTGGATACAACGTAAATCATGCAACTTTCCTCCTGCCTTCGCAAAATCGTTTGCTCGATTACCAGCGAATGGCCGCGTCGCGCAATCAATAATCAACCATGTTGTCTGTGTTGCTGTCCATTGTGCTGCAGCAACCGCATATAAACAAAAGTCAGTTTATGATGAAAGGTTGGCCTATATATGGCAGTCAGATCCGGCAGACCTGACCGGGTGGGCGCGGTGCCGGCCGAGGCACCGGCCGGCATCAGGTGGGCCAGCCGGTGTGCGGTGGCGGTCTCAGAAAGAAGAGCTAAAAAATGCCCACAGCCAGAGAAGGGCTTTTCGTGGTCCAAAAACTGGTCGAGTCAACGAGATTGACAGGAGGGTGTGTGATTTTGTGAATGAGAAACGTAGTGAAGGACTGCCCGTTACGAGGGCTGTGATGCAGCAAAAAGCACTTTAAGTTGCCATAGTTGCCATACCCCGCATAGAGTTTAAAGCTATCATGGGCTGGTGTCGCAGAATAAAGTATTTTTCCAAAAAAGGGTCTTGAAAAAGAGGGGCCGTCTTAAAATCAGGGTCGTCTTATATTCAGATCAATATGATATTACCTGGCTAAGTAAGATTTAAAAACCTGGCTACTGACCAGTGAGTTTCAGCTCCACGAGCCTCCATCAGGGTGCATGAACACGGTGACAACGATCATTTTAACACATTTGATCCACTTTATCCTGTCACTAAGTCACTCGGAGCTAGTGGCAATTTCATGAATAATTCATGTATAATGCTTGTTGGTTAGCTGTCAGTATGGATAGGCCACATTTTCCGATGAACTTATCACCCCACTGAAATAAAACCAACCCAGAAATCTCTCTCTCGCTGACTTTCACATCGAGTTTCAGTTCCCTGACGTCTTTCGTAAAGCAGCTACAAGGAGGTTTTAACAGGTTATCAAGCAGACTCAATTTAATGCTGACGCCTTCTACACAGTTAACCACAGCCAACACTACCAGATGTCAGTAGCTAGCAAACAGGTACACTCACCTTGAGATGAACCCGCAAATGTACATGTGCCGAGTTTCAACCATACAAAGCGTTTTTTGTCAATTTCGAAATATGGCGTTATATTCATCCCATAAACCCTTACCCTCAACTAACATTATTAAATATTCCTAAAAACAGCCGTAATCCACTGAAACAAAGTTTGTGTGTTGCAGAATTTTTACAAAGTGGAGTGATGCAAGAATTGCAGAGGTTACCGGAGCTTTCTGCATGTTGATACCAGGGAAAATACAGTCGTAAACAGTAAACTGAGCAAAACTATCATCTGTGTGTACTCTGTAATGGTATGTACATTTTTGTTTCGGTAAGAGACACTTGTAAAGTGATCTTAAATCTTCTTTGAGTGGATTAAGGCAGTTAGTTTTAAGAGTGTTAGTTGGGGGGAAGTCCACCTCAATGGCAGGAGGCTAACAGTTAGCATGTGGAGCATCCAGCCAGTATCCAGCACTCAGTAACAATGAGAGGAAGATAGCACCACTACTGTCCTACAGAACAGCTGGGGTGAAAATGGGAGAACTATCCCTTTTATCCATTCTAACCTTTTTACAGCCAGCTTCAGTATCAGTATTAATTTGTGTTATCCATGTTGTTGTACAGCTTTTTGCCATCTTTACAAAATTTGTTGTGAAAGAAATATAAACATGATAATATCATTGAATAATGGTGACGGATATTTTTAGTTTAGTAATTCATGCATAATCATATCATTAACTGCCTGTCCTCTTGTCCTGTTTAAACTGCATGGAAAAAAAATCATAACAATGACAGCTGTGTTTAAATTGAAGTAAAAGTGTCGATGTAACCTTGCCATTGCAGCAGCAAATACCAAGAGAATGCAGCAGAGAAATGGGAATACAAAAAAGAACACAGAAAAGGAGAGTTATAGAAACACACACAACCCACAAATTCAGCACTAGTGCATACTGAGAAGAAATGTATGCATGAAAGTGTGATAAACTATGGATTATAGCCACAAAATAGCAGCAGCACTTACTGAGGCATAGACGAATGACCAAAAATATGTACAGTACTAATAAGACTTAGATCCGTCCACTTTGAAGATGTGGGGAGAAAAACAACATAAATACACACTCAGTGTCCACTTTATCAGCTCCACCTGTCCAGTCTAATGCAGTTCAGTGCAACAGCTCTGCCATAAATTCTACCTTTTAACAAAGTTTATCATGTTCAGTTTGTGTTGACATTTCGGAGAATGTGTAAATTTAATTCTATGTTAATTATTGAGGTTGTAGTTTGCAGAGGTCTTGTACTGGACTACATTATATTGAGAGGTGTTTCTAATTTTTTGTCCTCTCGTATTTATTTACATGAGGGAGGGGCAAAATAGTGGAAACAGCTGTCAGTAAAATGCAGTCCAGTCCAACAGCAGCACTAACTATGAGCTCAATGCCAAACATAGAAGTGAATGAACACCTCTATTTCTGTGACAACAAGAAAACCTGAGCATTATAGGCAGCAGGAAAGGAAACTTTATGGCACCACAGTTATATTGGATTGTATTAGATTGTGCAGGCGTGCCTAATAAAGTGGCCACTGCATACATATCAAATAGGAATTAGAAAAAGAATAATAATATGTGAAGCATACATTCAGTATGTACAAAAATGTCAAATTTATTTCAGCAACAGTGCTTCTGCTTGAGTTGGATATTTTCTGTTTCCCCCAGCTGGCTTAGTGTTCCCTGACACAGTGTATGCTCTCTGTGTGTTGTCGCCCCCTACAGGACAAGCTCACCAAATACTTCTGCCAGCAGCTGCAGTTAAAGCAGCGAGTGCCTGAGAGGGAGAGGACTGAAACTCTGGCTGGATACCCGAGACTGAAGGACTGGCTGCGCACAGTGAACCTCAGACCACAGTTCATACAGGTGAGTATGTTTGTGGTTTTGCTTGTCTTTTCTGTTGCCTTTTTTTGTGATCGTGTAGAAACTTGATCATTTATGAAGGTTAATCAGAGGGTCTGAGAACACATACACTAGATGAACTTAGAAAATATCTGCAAACAGTCCATAAAATTCAGATATTTGCAGAGTTTCCTCTGCATACGTATAATTGTGTTTGCAAATAAGTCTCATATTTTTGCATGCATAACTTTGCTCTTGACTACAGTTTTTAAAAATTCAGTGTTTACAGCTTCTCAGATCTGTGATAACAACATCAGAATGTACAAGACAATCTATTTGAGGACTTGCAAAAAAATCAGCAGCAAAGAAGTGATTAATTAAATTACACGAAACTTAAAAAACAACCTTTAGGCATGTCCTGTTTGGGGTTAAGTTAAAAACACAAGTAGTGCGGATATTTTCTGTGCAAATTCCAAAACACAAGCTCCAGTCTGAGGAGCCTGTGTCACATGTTACTGATGCCTTTGGAACACAGCAAATGAAGGGAGCGAGAGATAATTGTGAACACTATAGAAGAAATTCATGGCCTTTTCTGTCACCTGGATGAGCTCCGCTTTGTTGTGCAAGAGATGAAGACTTTGTACAACTGGTTTGGAGGCTTTGAGATGCTTTGAAGGGTATCATCTCAAAGCTTACCCTGAGATTAGTCCCAGTTGTCTAATCTCAAGTTATTACTGAAGCATGTAGAGGAAAACCTCGTTTATCTGGACTGTTGACTTTCACACTGCCAGCATACCAACAGAATGAAAACTAATACCAAATATATGCAGAATTATTGTATTTTGTGTATAATGTGTGTAATTTTATGCAATAGTTGGATTTCCTTGATGCATGCAAGAAAAATAAGTATTTCCACTGTAAAAATAGGCTGTGGAGAAGATTTTGGAACACAAACACAGTTTTCATTCTTAGTACATTCATTTGGAAATTTCATTCAGACATTATGAAAATAACAAAGCTTATGCTAAGTATTTTTCAGATGCTTAATTTAACAGAGAGGCTCAGGGAGTGTGAATTTGCTATGAGGTGTCACACATTCCGTGAACTTATAATTTGGATTAATCAGGAGAACAATGGGTGGTATTTTGTTTCTTTCAAGAGTTTAAGATCCAGCTGAACCACTTTTGCATTTTTGTCTCAGTGGCAGCTGAAGCTCTGAATGCTGCAGCGTCATCTGAGATCTGACAAACAGCGCTGGGCTGCAGGAGACGGGAGCTGAGCTGGGTTTTTTTTCTCTTTCATCCAACTGAGTTTTAAGCAAACATTGAAATGTAAAAAAAATTAACTTGTGAATTTTGGGGGAATAAATAAGCTTCCTCATTTAAACAACTGACAACAAAATGGAAGGAGTCTTTGAAGAATGGATTGGGCAAGATGTTTTTGTTTTTTAGCGTGGCGGACATCGGGGACACAGTGTCACTCTGTGTTGGTGACAGAGGCGCATACTTTATCCAGAATTGTCTCCTGACTGACAGTTTCATGGCGCTTAACTTCACAGTCAAAACCCCAAAACAGCTTGTAAAGTTATGCTCACTCAGTCTCCACCCTTCGCAGTTGGCAGTAGTGACTAACATTTTTTTGTCAGTATTTTGTCAGGACCTGCGCAGGCAGAGAAGGACAGTTTTCGGCTTTTGTTTTTTGTTATCGTGGAGAGCTTGTGCCGCCGTGACCAGTGGAAAATGGTCCAAATGTGGGGCATGTTGCCAAGTTAGGTGTGCTAGTGGCTTTATCCCTGCTGAGTACTAAGTCATCACTGTCTAAATGTGACTCACAGTGAATAAATACTATGGTGTAAATGGTAATTGAATATTTTAGTGCTCATATGGACCAAAACGGTTTTATATTCATTTGTATCTTTTATCTTTTTACTCCAAATTACAGTTTAGTTGAGCTAAAGACCCAAGTTCATTGCACATTTAGAAATTTCAATTTCAACTTCAACTTCAATTTCTTCAAGTTTGTCTCTGCGCTGTCCTCCTCCTCCTCAGTGTTTCTTTGCCCTTCATGCACTATGTAAACATGTATGGCTTCCAGCAGCAAACTGGCAAGGAGCCAAAGACTGGTTAATTACTTGACATTACAGAATGTGTTGATGTATTTGTTCCCGTATGTCTTGGGCTCCTGATAATCATCTGTCAAATTGCACTAGTCAAACTGGTTTCAACCAAACCAATTTCCAAACAGAAGGGATTTGCCAGAGGATCAGCACGGAGACAGAGAGGTGTGTGAGGAGGGACGTGTTTACAGAGGACGAGAGGGATAAAGTGTTTTTAAGATGGCAAGAACAAAGTTCATGGGAAAAAAAAAACGAAGTACAGTAGAACTTTGAGAGAAAAACGACAACAAAGGACAGTAAAGGAAAGAGGAGATGGTAGTTGAATGTGTGCAGTTGAATGAGGCTGTCATGACATAATCATTTAAAGGGGTAGTTCATCTATTTAAAAAAAAAAAAATTTACATTTGACTGCCACACCAGCTGTTCATATTCACACAGCGGCAATTTTCCTCTGACGTCACGCTCACGGTGGGAAGCTTGAACACTGTCAACAGTAAAGCATGGGCGAGCATGGCGAGAAGGTTGAAAAACTCGACTTGTTTACCATCACTTTCCTTTGATAAATTGATATATGGGTAGATGCATTTGCCAGGATCCCCAAAACGATAAAAAGAAGACACAGCACCTGCACTGAAGTTCAAGTTTGCAATAAACATTAACATCAATGTTAGCGCTACTAAAGTTGTCAGATCTATTCTTTGGCTTGGGCAAACACTAAAAAGTAACCGGTGTGATATGGTGCATCACTGCTAACGCTATCAAAGTGTAATGTTAGCTAGGAAGTGGTCGAATGCTAACTTTAGCTGTTGGCTAACGTTAGCTAACGGGTAAACAAATATGTTGTTTTACCTTGAAATTTGGCCCAGTGTCTCTCTGGATTTTCATTCTCCATTGTCTTTTCAGTTGTTCATCAATCAGGAAGCAATGAAGTGGCAACAAAAAACGATGTGCAGCCTGGAAAACAGCAGTAAGACATGATAACAACTTTTGAGCTTCCCACCCTGAGCGTGACGTTAGAGGTCTATTGACATGGACTTCCCCCCCAGCTAACATTTTTTTAAAAACCGCCTTAATCCACTCAAAGAAGGTTTAACATCTCTTTACAAGTGTCGCTTACCAAAACTAAAACTTACATATGATAACTCAGTGCACATGGACAGAAGTTTAGCTCAAATTACTGTTTCTAACTTTGCTGTTTTCAACATCCAGAAAGATACGGCAACTTTTACATCTCCTGTATCACTCCGCGCCAGAGGGCTCTGCTTAGATCGAACAAGAAAATAGTTCTACTTTTTTTTTTTTTTTTTTTTAAACTGGCAATGTTTTTTTGTTTTTTTCCATCAGTTCAGGCTGTGAAAATTCAACACATCATCAAACACAAACAACATGAGAGGATTAAAGCAGTTCTTTCTAAGATTGTTAGCCGGGGGAGCCCACCTCGATGGCAGGAGGCTAACAGTTAGAATTTGGCGTAACTCAGTAACAATAGTCGGGTTTCCATCCAAATATACTGTATCTCAAATTTTAACGAAATTTTCAGAAAATCTGCAAAACACAATGTGAATTTATGCGCGTATGCGTCCACTTCTGTTATGTGAATATTTGGAGTTGGTTCATCGAGGTGAGCAACAGGTGGCGCTAATTCTCCAGCCGGGTGACATTATACCACTGCAGAAGAAGAGGGCGCAACGTGATGATGTATTACAGGCATGTCAGTCAAAAATCAAAACTTTGTTGTTTGCTATCCAGTACAGCATGAATATTGTTTTCTTTAATTCGTTCAAGAAAAGTGAACCACAGAAGTGAAACAGACCGGCTGTTGTACGGGGAGCGGAAGTCACATGAATCATGAATGGCACTATTTATTGGGTAAACCTGTTTCCATAGCAACTTATTTGCATTTTCCTTTTATCGATACACTAACTTTTCTACCCCCACCCCCCCACTCCCAGCGTAAAAACTTTTTTGTGAAATTTGGAGATTTTTTTTTTTTTTTTTTTTTTTTTTTTTTTTTTTTCCTTTGGG